>OMNW01010759.1:23225-34517 GCA_900303245.1 Selene dorsalis
TATTAAAATTTGGTTGATCTAAATATCTTAACCTGTAGTGTATGAATACATAGGGTTTTATAGTTTCTGTATTCATACACTACATTTATTTTTAATTAGTTCACTCATTTTACAGTTTTTCTCCATTGGTTTGGCTCATTTCTTGAAACAGAAAATACATTCTCAAAACTCTAAGATCATTTGGTAAAACAGTCTTACAGTTCAGCACAACACCATAGCTCACTTGCAAAAGCTCATATCTCCACAAACCAGTTCACTCATGTAAAAACTATGGCAGAGGACCACTGAAATATCCCTCATGTCCACCTCTCAGTCTCAGGCCAGTCATTCATTGACAGTGGTTACTGCACTAGATTTTTTTTGTCTAGCTAACAGAATATAATTGTGTATAAAGCTGGAAAAGAAAAAAGAAAGACGGTAAGAGTAGCGGTTTGACATCACACATAACATACTGTAATATAAACACATAAACACCTGCAAGGTAACTAAAGCTACTGTTTGATTGGTCATCTGAGATGTGTGCAACTCCTCCTTCGTTAGTCAAGTTCTAGTTTCACCTGACAGCCAATGAATAAATTTATCAAATGTTCCAAGAGATTCATATATGGTGTTCATGGTATTATGTTCTTTACTCATTTTGACAATTGAACAGACTATTGTGCTTGTGATGACTTATACAATGACACGATGCTGACATGTTTTGGAAAGAACAACCATTATTTTGCTAACTGTAGGTTACCTGTCCTTAATCATTTGCAAAGATGTACTGAGACGTTTGCAATTTGACGAAATGAATGAGAAATTCAATTCTGTTGTGAACAATTGCCAAGTGGTTTGGAGGTTTGTCCATGTTATTTTGAGAATGTCATTTCTGTTTCCAGAAATGAGCCAAAGCAATGGAGAAAATCTGTAAGGTAGGAAACCTCGCCACCTTGCTGTTGTAGGCGTCTGTAACTCACACCAGCTTCAGGTTATATTTCTGTTTATCAGAATCATATCAAATGTGAAATATTTGTGTGCATTTTTGTTAGAATTGCTGTGTGAAATATAGTCTAATATTTATCTTTGTGTCCAAGTGGATATTTGTGCAAAACTTAATAGTTAGAGATATTGTTTTCACACAACGGCAAAATCGTATTTTATGACATTTGACCTTTGACCTCTAAAATCTCATCAATTTATTTGACAGTTTATGAGACTGTTTTTGCCAATAAAATTGAAGAATTTCCCTAAGTTCCCCAAGTCCTACAGAGACACTGCATTTTTAATGATAAAACTACGTTTTGTGGTGTTGTTTCCATGTGAACATACCTGAAGGCAAAATACCTCTGGCTCTGACTATCTCAGTGATGTGAAAATACTAGTTTTTCATTTTTGTGACACATTTTTACTTCTACTGCTTCTTTGGGTACACACCTTCAGATGTATAATACACTATTCTTCCTTCCAACAAAAACAACAAAATATTATGTATTTCTGTTAACTATTTTTACTGCATCGTCATGTTCCATATTCCCCTAAGTATCTTATCTTATCTGATCTTATCTTATGTTATCAGTGGATTGGGCTAGTCTGTGAAGCAGCCATTACCTGGCTCATTTAATTCAATTGTAACCAAACCAAGAGCAACAATCAGCCAACAACACTGGCAGCTAAAAGCCTGATAAAACACAGCATGGAGCCTTTCCATCAGAAAAATCATCCACTTCTCCAGCACTCTTTGTCAACAGGAGATGAAGTTGTTAATTTTATGTCTTTTTTCTTTTTTTTTTTTTGAAAGAAATTTGAATAGCAAAAAAAAGGTCTATTGAAAACACAAGGCCCTGTTATCACAAAAGACAAAATTGTGGCTATAAAGCATTTGGCTTCAATTTTCTGCTGTTTTTGTGATGCCGCTCAAATTAAGTTGTTTACACAGTTTGTTCACAAAGACAAAGAGATGAAGACACAGAGTGACTGAGAAAAACAAAAGAGTAGATGGGGAGAGAGCAGAGTACAGAGGGGTTGTGCGAGAAAAAAGAGGAAAAACAAATCCTTGTATGAATCTTGTACTCAATTACATGTCACGAAAAAAAAAATCTTGATTTCAGGAGGAGCTCCACACTCAAAGTCTTAATATGATTAAGATTAAAATATTACACATGCAGTTTATCAAAGCACCCAATTACATATTCAGATTTCCCCTTAGAGGAGGTTATTGTTGACATCATATCCAAAATTGTAAATCCTTATGTTCAATTTGCTCCTCTCACAATGAAAATCTTTCTCAAATTGCAAACTGGATCAGTATTAACAACGTGTAGTATTTGACGGCTCTTTCAATACAAGATAGTTTAAAATTCACTGTGTGAATACGGAGAAATGTGTGTGTTTATCGAGAGGCCTCATGGGAGCTCTAGTGTCAGGGTTGGGCACCCTGATTACTTCCTGTGTGTGTATACGAAGACATATACAATGGTGTTGGCAAACATAAATATTTCTGTATGTATCCACATCTATAACCACACTGTGACCTCTATCATTCTGTCTCTAACAGACACACACACACACACACACACACACAGAAGCCTTGTATGAGCTTCAGACTGGGCTCTGACTGAGAGGCTCCTCACCCCGAAGAGTCATTAATCATGTCTTCAATCTCGGGTGGCATTGAAAGTGCACGCACACATGCACACGCGCAAGGAGACACACACACAAAAAGCATAGTTACACACACAGTATATACACAACGATGGCTTGGGCTGCTTGCATGGCTCCAGTTCAACTGGAAAGTGCGGTCCATTTTGGATCCAAGATGATCTGTGAGCCAACAGCTGAGGGGCGTGCAGGACAGGAAACATTTCATCACTCTCTCTCCCACACACCTCGCCCCATTACCTCCAACACCTCTTTGAGCCAAATAGGAAAAAATCACTTGCTTATTAAGGACAGTATCCACTAGTATTTTCTGGCATGAATTTGTCATTGACATTAACATGTGATGTTGACGCACTAGAGTCATTCTTTTTTAAAATCAGCTCTCATACAGTAATAACACTACAAAAAACAGTACAAACAAATATTGCTGCTGAAAAGCATACATCAAATTCCCATGATATTTTTCATGAAGTCAGCTTTTGATTACTGCGTCTCCTCTCAATTTAAATGTCTCACAACGCAGCCTGTGAATGGGCTGATATTTGTTCAGCAAACTCTCATATTTCAAATCCTGGAGTCTCTCATTAGCAAGCGAGGACACCATAAGTCAGTGGTAGATTTTACAAATTAGGCCGCCTTTCATCCGCACTGCCACACAACAATAAGGTCACTTACTAAAATAAAACAAGATGTATTCCCTAGATCTATCATGGCTCAGAGATTTTCAAGCTACAGCAAAATGTGTTGATGAGCATCGTAGAGAAGATGTGGTTTTTAGTGGAGTAATACTTGTTTTCCTCTAAAGCTTCTGAGTTTATAGCGAGCACTCATTCTGTGCTATATTTGCTGAGTACCATCATATTGGATGAGAGAACATCCCCTGTGATCGTCCAGCCTGAATGCAATAATTATGAAGTATTGCTGAGGTCACACAAGAGTATGGGATAAGAGCTACACGTCCCAAGGTCTGCATATGTTACTCCCTGCAGGGGAGTGAGATGGATGAAAGTTGCCATACTGATCAGGAACTGTGAAGAGACCTCATCCACCTTGTATTTTCTCCTCTATGTCTCTTCTCCTCTCATTTGTCATGATGGAAATGAATGGGTGGGGGAAACAATCCACCCCTCTCTCTTCCTTGCTCTCGGTGCCTGTGTAATCTCCACACTGGGCTGCAGAGTGCCACAGAGCCTCTGTTTATTAGACTAATCCTTAAATCCACATTCTGCAGGCCTCGCAAACGCCTCGCAAAGCTCTAATCTGACTCAAAACAAAGGGATTAGAGACGACAAGGTCCCTCTCTCTGTCTCTCCGTGTCTGCCAGAATGGGCTCGGGGTGACGCACACATGTGCTGCGAAACACACTTGTGCTGTTGCGTGGCTCTTCCCTGTCACACCCATATTTGCCAAAGACTGATTGCGGCATGCCAAACCTCGGTCATGCACATATACACATGCTTCCTGTGAACACAAGCTGGCTGCAACAAGACAGGCAGTTAGAGCCAAGGTGCAAACAAACTGGGTAATTACACGTAGCTCAAAAACTCATGGGAGAAATGACGGACAAGATGAGAATGAGCTGTGGGAATGAGGCATGGTAACAACATGGAGAATATACCCAAAATAACTAAATAAACCTGGCTTATATTATAGCCTTGCACTGTATCAAAAACAACAGACAAGTAGAATTTTTTACACACTAGCAGCAGATGCCAAGAGTCCTCTTCGGGGGCTATAGGCTTGTTACAGCACACACAGAAAATAAAGCACTGACAAATCAATATTTGTCTCTCCACAAAACCTGGGAGCATTTCAAACAGATGCCATAACTGTGCCAGGCATACCAGAAACTTCAATTCATTCCCTCTTCTTTACACAATTGTCAGTAACTATCTCATTCATTTGCCTCCTTAATATGCCAAAGAAACAATCACCAAATTTGGTGCTGAAATTGCATTTTGCACATTTGTTAATGCTATTTTTACACTGTAATCCTTAAGTAACTGCTCGAGTTCGTTTAGCAAATGTAGCATGTAATAATGTTGACAAGTCGGTTCAGCTTCTTTTCTGGCTACTTTCCTTAGCTTTCCTTATTATCATCAGATACAAGAACATGGGATTTACGACCAAATATTACCAAAACGGGACATGCCAAAATAAAGCTAATGCTTACTTTACTGGAAATCATCTTTGTCCAACTTGCAAGCTGTTTGGCTCGAATAGTGTTTAGAATAATCTAATAGACATTTTAATATCCTTACAGATATTTACCCCTCTCTAGTGCACCACAGTATAAATCTTCTGTTGAGACCACTGCCGGAGCTTCTGCCACACAATCTGCCATTGTTTGATTATCAGCTGATAAGGATCCAGCCCAACACCTGCCAGCAGAACTTAATTTAAGCAGGTGTTCGGTCCCTGCTCTTGCTACTACCAATATTCAGCACGCTAAAAAGTCCAAACACTGTCACTGATATCCTCCTGATTCCTTAAGTTTCACCTGTGGAGGGAAAAACGCCCTACACCCGTTTCAGGTTTGCTGTTGAATTTATGAAGTTGCACAAAAAATCTGTAGTTTAGCTCAAGCCGAGTCAGACAATTTCCTTTTACCACAGCATAAACATTGAGGCCACCCTCTCTCTAGCATGTGGATACGCTTTTACTGAAGTAAATTGTGTGCATCCAGACGACACTGCTTTAATGTAAAAAGGAGGAACCTTGGACTATAAAGCCTCTTTGTTTTGTTTTGCAACAATAACAGACGGCTGAATGTATGAAAGTCTGAGGGTGGGTATGAGACTGAGTGAGGCAGGTCTGACCGCAGAGTCACACTAAGGTATCATATTCTGAGGTTATGGAGCACATCCATGCCGGCCTGCGCATCTGACAACAGCTTTAGTGCAGGTGAAGGTCATGTGCGATATAGAAGTGGTGTGGCAGTCTGCAGATGGATAATGTCAGTAGCGGGGTCACAGAGCCGTGCTACCTGTTGTTTTATTCAGTGAGGGAATTCCTGCCCATCCTCGTTCAGCAGAATGGCGCCCGCGCTGGTGCTGTTATTGCTGTGTGTGTGTGTACGTGCTCTGCCGTGCGGGGCGTGTGAGTGCGTGGGCTCTTTCACCTGTGCCCTAGGAACTAGCTGCAGCGCAGAGAGTCAGGGCAAACTTTGCTGCGGCACTGCCAGTGAGTTATTAAAACAATCGAGTGCTGACAAGCCCTGCATTCTGTTGCCGAGGGAGAGGGCTAGGGCTTAATAACTCAGTGTCACGCCTTGACATTCTTACCATCTGTCTGGGTAAAATATTTAAATGTGCAATAAATGTCACTGGGGACAGACGGTGACACTGTCTAATTAACACTATGACAGAGGTGACACACTGAGGGCTTTGGCTGGCTTTTACTGTACAACATGCATCGTCTGTGTGTGTGTGTGTGTGCGTGCGTGTGTCATGTGGATGCCATAACTCTATACAGAGGTGAAATACTGAGGGACACTGTAGTCTTTTTTTTTTACTGCCATTCTGTCTCTTTAGAGGAAAGTGGGCAATTGTTTAACTAAACAGAAAAGAGTGGCTCTAACACACATATTAAAAAGTGTAAATGACAGCAGTTGTAATGCTTCGCAACCCCAGAGCAGGGAATAAATGCCAGAGAGGAGTCATTTCCTCAGGCTGAAATGTCAAATGGGGGAAAAGAGCTGGGAGGAGGCCAGATTGTCAGCTATACATGGGTGTCTTACTTCAACCCAGGTAGGTCAGAAACAAGCCTTTGAGATTCATTCTTTAACTTCAGCAGAACTAGTGCAGGATGCTTTTTATTCCCCACCATGCCTCATCTGTGCCTGTGGGGTAACAATCTGCAGAGACAGGGGAATATGGGATCGTTCATGGTGAATAAAAGCTAACTGTTTTTTTGGTAAGCACACGGACAGCATGAGAGTAAATGAATACATCAATGAAGTGACTGTCCTCCACGTGTATTTTCAGTATATTTAGAATCATACATGGTAAACTTAAATACTGAATTTAACCTGCATGGAATGTAGTATGAGTATGCTACTTTTAACAACAGTATAAAAATAGTAAGCAAAAAACACAGGTATTTAAAAACCATGGCAACTTGTAGCAAGCGGGGATGTCTCCAGGATGTGGGGTTTTCATGTGTCAAGACAAAGACAAAAGACAAAAGAAAAAAAGAAAGAAGCAAAAACATGACAACAACAAGCGTTATTCCCACAAATGTCAACTCAAGTGCATGTTGGTACCATTCTTGAGAAAATTATTACACATAGACAGGCATATCTCTGACACTTCCATATATTTATTTGGTAAGCCAATTTTCATTTTATTGATGTATTCATTGAAAAGGAATTAACAGATTAGACTGGCTATATTCAAAACTAAAACCAACGTTGTGCCAATTTCTCTACAGTTTCTACTTTCCCACTTCTCAGCCCCACGATTAGTCCTCCAAGTCTGATATGTAGATTCATTCAAAAACAAACTTACAAGACAAACAGATGGGCGCTGTTGTTTTTGCACATTAACACTACTCAAAAAGGATAAAATTGTGGATTCTTGTGGGGACAATTTTCAGACGTGGGTTTAGTGCAACCATGAGCATTTACAGCAGCAAGGCAGTGTATGTGTGTGGGTTTGACTAAAAATAGATCACACATCCATGTAAATTGTAATATGTCACCAAGGGAAAGAGTGTGGCTTATATGTATTTTTAAAAGTATTTGGACACACAAAAAGGATTGCCAAAATGAAAGCCCCTTTGAGGAACTTTCACGTTTTGCCAGAATGAAGACTGCATTTCCCATGAGCTCTAGCACGTATTGTCGTAAAGACGCTTGTCTGGCTTGCATGTTAGGGCTCCAGACAAACTTTTTTGTGAGCAGTTTTAGGAGTGTGAGTGTGCCGAGTCGGCGAGTCGACCACTAAGTAATAATATCAAAATAACTACAAAGATAAAACGACATATTTATCGAAAATGGACACATAGACAAGTGTGGGTAATGTAGATTCATCCACATTAATATGAGACTATGTTACAACCAAAAGCAACCTTCACGTGGTATCTTTAAGTCAACACGTGTGTCTGAGTTTCCAAACATATATAGCGTGTTCTTAGTGTAACAGATACCCTGCTATGTGGTATCTCTTAAAAACATGTTTAAATAGGTAAACTTAGCAGTGATAGAACAATATTTATTTATTTTTAATTTATATGATCTTTATTTTATTGGGCAACCTTGCTGAGATAAACATCTCTTTTGAAGGAGAAACCTGAGAACTACAACAACAACAACAACAAAATATCGCAAAGACTGCACAATTATACAATAGAAGTGACTAAGAAACAACCAATCAAGAGAAACAATTAGAAGAAACATAAATAATATCAGCTAATAAGGCTTTAAAATCTCTGAGGAAAATGTAAGACTCTAGTTTGCAGTTCAGTGTATTTAAACGCCGCGTACAGGAGGGATACTCAAGGTTGTTGGATTGTGTAGTTTGGATGCTTCAACAGTAGAGCTTTATAAAGCAATAACATGAGATGGCTATTTTGTCTTGACTGTGAGGAGGTCCAATTTATACTGTAGTCCTCAACGACTGGCACACTGACACTCCAATTTCATAATATTCATCCATGCACAAATTTATACAATTTCAAACAACTCGTTAAGCAAAAAGAAGTGTTACTGTTGTATGTTTTAATATCTAAAATAATATAAAAAACAAAGCCGGTGTATGACACTTTTACCTGCCAGAAAGTGTTTTAAGCACCGAATAAATACACGGCTCTTCTACTCTCTCCATGTCTCTCTCAGTCTGTGCTGTTCTCACTTCCCTCTCTCTGTATTCTGTGAGAGGCTGTTGTATGAAGCACCTTTAATGGGTTTGTGAGGGATATATTGGACTTCAGTAGGAGATTTGACACACTGTGTGTGTGAGAGCCTGTATGTGTGTGCCTAAGAGTGTGTGTGCTTTTTGGATTGTCATGTAGGGTCCTATATTACGGTGCTTTTCCACTTGTGTTACTGTGTGCACTCACACTCCAAACCCATTAGATTCTATACGAAATCCTGAAGCTGAGAACTTTGAAGCTGAAAGCGCTGCAATCGACAGGCTGGTAGCCTGCAGAGCACGTCTCCCCACTCTTGATCTCTTGTACAGTACCGATCTTGACTGCAGCTACGGTTGCACTTTCACATACACATTTTGACTCTGTTACTTTATCTGTTCTCTTCAGCCCACACATGGGTACCTCTGTTTTTGGGTGCACCGATATTTCAAAGCTACCACAGATGAGTGCTCGGGTCTACATTATTTGTGGGTGCTGTACTGTGAATGCTTCTAATGCCACCAACTCATTGTCTTGGAGTGGTGTTTGTGCCTTCAGGGGCAATAGAAGACAGCTATGGCCGCTCCAGCACCAATGACATAGCTGACTGGTCCCATTTAGCATGCTAGATTTAGCTTCATTAGAGAGGATGTGGCTGGGAAGGCACACAGAAGAAATGAAATGAGGGGTAAGAGGGAGAGACGGGAGAATGACAGTAAGGCTTATGCATAGGCCACTTTGCAGCAGAGCTGGACAAAAAGCCAAGGCCGTCTCATAAAAATACTTTATAAACCAGCCATATCTATAATGGCTACCCAATAGAGAGAAATGGATTAATGCAGCAGTTGGACTTAAATTAAAAGCACACGACACTGGGCTAGATTATAGAGCACACTGCAAACAGCACAAAGCTTCACACAGATTTCCAAGCTTCACCTTGATGCACAGTGACAATCTTGTAAGATCTAAGTGGAAATGCATTGGATAATCAAGAAGAAATTATGAAAACTAATCATAAAGACCTTTAAAACTATTCATCCAAAAATAATTAACACTGATTTTATATTCAGTCTTCCAAAGAACGTATTCACCACAAACAAGGTCATAAACAATCTACCCAATGGGGTGAGATATATTTAGATGTGTTACATAACAAGTGTTCTGGCTGTTGATCCTTTAAAACTGTGTCTTAATTCAAGAAATGTCCCAGAAAAAAAATGAGCTATCACATCCAATTGGCAGATTTGTTTCACTTATATTATGAAAAATAAGTCTGTAAAATTGAAAATAAGAACAAATGGCTTGTCAAGACGGATACTGTTTGCAGTGATGAGGCAAAGACTGAATGTGCCGATTAATGCGTGAGAGGTTATCTGGGATTGGTGGCAGCTGGGGACGTATCTGGTGCTCTGACAGGCAACCCCAAGGTCACACATCAGGAGAGGCACAGGCTACCCTTTAACCTTGCCCCTGATCACCATGCATGGTCTTAAATGTGCATGTTCAAACAAAGAAATGCACATCAATACGCTGGGGGGAAAGCACACACACACAAACACACACAACAAGGCTGCAGTTATGTGTGTTTGTGTACATGCTGGTGTGTGTGTGGACAGTCTAATGGAGCACATATCCTCCAGAAACACAAACACACCACACAGGTCATTGAAAGGCACCCTGCAACAAATGGTGTGAGGTCATCACACTTAGCCCTGGCCCTTGCTCTGGGTCAATGTCACAATAACCGCTGGTGATAAGGGGGTTCCCATGGTAACTGGAGGGGTTTTCAACAAATCAGAGAAGAGAATAGAAGTCCCTTGGGTGTGCGCGTCTCCCAGCGCCCAGACCCCCGGTGATTTCTCCATCACAGCCCATGTGTCACACTGAGCCATCAAGAAACAGTGACAGAGTTGAACACTGCCTGTTCATTGCCATGTAAAAACTCTATCTATAGTTCACATGCTGGAAGGTGATTTGGTTTTTCAGAATAGTCTGACAGCCATGTCCAGCATCATAATTCTTAGCTGCTAATAACAGCTTCTGCTGCCAGTGAAACCGCACCAGCAATCAGTGACTGTGTGCTGGCGACCGTGATTTCACTAGTCATTACAATATACAAGGGCAAGAGTGGGAAAAGTTGCCTTTTTTGGTCCCACGCCTACACTGCCACTTTAGAAAACCCTGTTTATGAAAAATGTTCTGTAGGCTGCCACTAAAGCAAGGCCAAAACCATGCTATAAAATATAACCTTGTAGGAGGAGATGGACTGCTTGAAATCAACAGTATTAGAAGACATTTTTAGGATCCACATGAGATCTGAAGCCATTTCTAAGAACCACCTGGGTTTCTTGCTCTGATTAGCTGGAGAGATTGATTACAACTCTGTAGGGAACTCCTGTAACCAAAGAACTCTCACAGAAATCTCTCTTTTCTCCGCATAGTTAAAGAAACAGCAGCAGTCGTAGCTGTGGTAGCCACGGTGGCGGTATCAGATGTGGCATGGAGTGGTCAAAATAATTGTGGTTGTGTTTTGGTGGCAGCAGCCACACCAATCTTGTATCGTGCTATATTGATGAAGATTGGAGTGGAGTGTTCTCCCTCCTCCCCCACGCACAGGCCTATATTGGATTTCACGCTGGCTGCCCATTCACCAGACATTGCAGTGCATTCCTAACCAAGGGCCTGGAGGCAATACGGCTGCTTTATTTGTTTATAATGTTTAGGCTTCCCGCAAATGGCTTGCGTTGCAGTCCCGATAACTGTGCATAGTTACATTTAGGCAATCGACTGGACTCGTTTCGA
>OMNW01010772.1:0-18130 GCA_900303245.1 Selene dorsalis
TTAAATAACATTTTTATTTATTTATTTTCATTTATTTAAAACAAATTTTATTTGTCAGTGAGCCATATATAATATCACTAAAGTGTCACCTACCATTGCTAAAATGGCTAAAAATATATATTTATATAATCTCATATCTGTATCTAGTCATATTCAGATTCAGTGTAGACATACCGGAAGGTGTTTGTTTCATGTAATTTTTCTGCTGTGATGTCATTTTGACATTTTGGTTTCAGTTTATGCGTGTGTGGCACACATGAAAAATAGGTAAGAGGTGGATCATGAAATTGAAATTATGAAATTTAAAATGACAAGTTTGAGCACTGAATGAAGCATAGCATAAGTTAAACTCTTGAACGTAGTTGAAATATGAATTGATGTTTAAACCTTGATAGCAGCCAGACTGCCAATAAATTGATAAGATATAATTTATGTGATTTAAGATATTTGGCTATATAAAAGCATCTACATGAAAGCAGATAAATTCAGAATTGCGTTGAAACAGTTTACGGTTGAATGTTGACTTGCTGTGGATAGATATCTGATGCATCTGGATTCAGTCCCTTAAATGTTTGCGTGCATTAAGCTGCTGGAATCACAGACTCAATCTAGGTCATTTGAACTCAATCCTTGGGATTAATTTAAAAGGGTCAGAGTGAAGCTGGTGCATATGGTGATACTGACTCAACAGTGTAAATAGGAAATTTGATACAGGAGGAAATAGAGTAACAAAATTGAAGTAATGAGGTTACTGATAGCATTTGATTAATGAGATACAATGCAGAGTGAAGTGAATCTCTGTATGAAGACCAACAGTAGAACATTAGGCCAACACAATGACATCAGTAGAACAAAAAGTTCAATAGTAGTCCATGAGTAGACAGTAGATGTAGGACAGCAGTACAGCAACAGCAGAACAGTACCATAGCCTTATACTTACACATACCATACACAACAAGTTTCAAAAACAGCTTGGATTGCTAGACATCTATGGCATCTGACTGGGCCACAGCTAAATTTGTGGACACATCAAAGTCACAGGTCATGAGGTCAAAACATTTAGATGAAAGACAGTGACGTGTTCCATAGAGTTCATAGATTCTTTGTCATTGTGATTGAGTTCATATTACATGCAACCATTTGATCCATTTTTCATATAAAAAATATTGGTTTGTTTGACAATGTTAGTTCACTTTTATTTCACCTTAAGTCACTGGGTTGTTTCTTCATGAAAAACACAAAGAAGTAAAATTTATAATGTTGATATTCAGTATTATAGTAACCATGCACTCCATATGTTTCATATTAAATACCCCAAAACCATGACACGTAAGAAAGACACAAAACCAGAAACCAGGAATTTATCTTCCACATTTTGGCCTTGGGTACTACTTTTCCATTAGTATTTTGAGTCATCAGTTTTTCATCACTACATAAAAATTATATTTGCTATGTAGGCTATTGGAGCCTGTCCACACGAATATGGGTGTCCACACGAATATGGGTTTAAGTAATTTAATATATATATATATATATCGTTTCAGCGTTTCATCCAGATGGAAACAGTGTTTTAGGGGACGAAAACAGTATTTTTTGGAAACAGGTCCCACGTCCCAGAGTGGGAAAGAGCCCATCCACACGGATACGGGTTTCAGTGAATCTGCACAAGTTTTTTTTATCGTTTCACCCGGATGGAAACAGTGGGTTTTTTTTTTTTTGGGGGGTGGTGTAGTGGTGTAGGATGCTAGGCAATGTATAGCTGTGGGGTAGGGTCTTCTTAACAGATTGCTGGTTGAGGCGTAAGATTATTCCTGTCGAGGAATCAAGGCACTTGTAGAGAGAGATCTGATTTGTCTTCTTTTATAGGGTTGTTGGGCTTCAACATAACTGTACAATGTACGTGTGGTCTGAAAAATAAAGAACAGCAATAAACTGTATTACAAAAAATGCTCAGCAGTTAAATCAAATAAACACTCCTAAATAAGCTGCTATATGAGCATATGATTTTTAAGGTTCACCAGTAACATCCCTAATTTATATGATGTAGTGGTAGAACAAGCAGTACAATTTCCAACATAACATTAGCAGAGGCAAAGCATGCTTAACAGCGTAGGAACTTTATATATTGAATGTTAACCACAGTAAATAATTTGACATTTAAAGGTACTCCGGAATGAAGACTACATTTCCCATGAGCTCTAGCGCGTATTGTCGTAAAGACGCTTATCTGACTCGCAGGAGGGGCCGACAAGCAAATTCACTTTTCCCTGGTGTCAGACCGGAGGTGGCCCGGTTCCGTTCCTCGTTTACCGGTGTGAAACGCAGACTTCACCAGGCTTACATCACCTTTCGTCTCTTCCATTCTGCCCGTCTGGTATCCATGTGGAACAACCAGAAGGTGAGCTTCACCGAGCCATCGGAGGCTATCAGCTTGGTTAAACAACATATGCCAGCAACCTACAGTGATTCCACCAGTGCAGCTGATACTAGACTTGACTTCCCAGTTGCGGTGAGCTAACATGGCTTAACCAACTCTGTTCGTCATCCAGATGGCGTTTTGTGACACATGACTGTTTGTGTATGTTTAAAATGTATTTATAAGCTTACTATTCATGGCGGTCTCCCACTACAGTCTGTGTCTGCACAAATAATTGTAGTTGGGCTATTTCCCCTTAATGACTTGGGTTAGCCTTGTTATTGGTTGTCAAAAGTGACCACCTTAGCGTTAGCTTTAAGGGTGTACGTTGGACTGAACTGTGGCAGCGCGTTTAACCTTTTCCTATTGTTCTCTCTCCAATCTTAATTGTCGCCTGCCTTCATGTATGCTGTTTTGTCCAGATGTAAATTTGTTTCAGTTCGATATTGGTAAGATGATGTCCTCACTTTCTTCTACTCAGGTGAGCTTGATTTAACCGAGAGTACTATGTTTTCTTGGTGGTTATCCTCTCCCCTTGTTTTTTTTTATTTTTTTATTTTTTTAATGGACTCAGATGTCCCCAGTTAAAGAGACTGCAAGTTGAGCTGTTTTGGTTTCATGTTAATGTGGACTCTGTTTGTCGTACTGCTACATATGTTGTAGACAGGGGGAAAAGAGGAGTAATGTATGAAAAAAAAGTTCAACTGAGCTTGGCAGCTATAAGTTAAATGCACTTTACTTTTATTGGCTTATGCTGGGCATAGTTGTTCAATGCCCATCCAGTGTCTTTTATTTTTTGTTCACTCATTTCTTGTTTATTCCACCTAATTTAACAATAACACACAGTATCTCAGTTCCATTAGGACGGTTTCATTGAATTTTGTTTGGATTCTTTTCTTTTCAAATTCCCATTTCCTTTGGAGAACTATTTCCCCAACCTTGAACATTTATTTCCTTATTATCATGTGTTTTTTTTTCTCTGCCACAAATTATTTTACTATTTTTTCTCACATCTCTATATATTCACTCTTGAGCTTAATGACCTTGACTTGCTGTTTGTCTCTGGTTTGAAGATCTAGCCAATTTTCAAATATAAAACTTTGCTGTTCTGTTCTGTTTGTTTTCTAGTCAGCTAGGATGCTGCTAAACAGGTGTTGACTTATGTATATACATACAGTTATGAAGTGTTGTAGGGTAGGTCACTTCACCCATTTGGGGAGGGTGAAGTGCATTTACTTTAGTCGTTTTTTTGGGTGTTTGATTCTCCTAATATCTACTTTTTACCTTCATATTTTATTTATTTTTTCTTTTTCTTTCGGTGTGTTCTTTGTTGTTGCGTCTCTGTCCACCACTCCCCAACCCGTCCCAGCCCACAGGTCCAGTTGCCGCCGCTTCCTCACCTCGGTGAAAGATAATACAGTTTTTCTCCATTGGTTTGGCTCATTTCTTGAAACAGAAATTACATTCTCAAAATAACATGGACAAACCTCCAACCCACTTGGCAATTGTTCACAACAGAATTGACTTTCTCATTCATTTCATCAAATTGCAAATGTATCAGTACATCTTTGTAAGTGATTAAGCACAGGTAACCTACAGTTAGCACAATTTCCAAGTGAATAGATCTTGTTGATCTAAACTGATTGTTGATTCACAGTCTAATGGTTGTTCTCTACAAAACATGTCAGCATCATGTCATTGCATAAGTCATCACATGCACAATAGCCTGTTCAATTGTCAAAATGAGTCAAGAACATAATACCATGAATACCATATATGAATCTCTTGGAACATTTGCTAAATTGATTAATTGACTGTCAGTTGAAACTAGAACTTCACTAACGAAGGAGGAGTTGCACAAATCTCAGCTGACCAATCAAACAGTATGTTCAGTTACCTGGCAGGTGTTTATGTGTTTATATGACACTATGTTATGCTGTATACATTTTCTTTTTACTCTGATGTATGGAAGTTACTTTGTGTGTGTGAATAAAAATGGTTACAATGTCCTTGGCAGTATGAATGCAATGTGTGATGTCAAATCTTAGAGGCTACTCTTACCGTAAAAAATTTTCATTGGAGTAATGAAAATGGTTTGGTTCCTAACATAGCAAAAACTAAGGAGACTGTGGTGGACTACAGGAGGAAAAAGTCTCCACCCTCTCCCGTTTGCATCAGTGGGAGTGAGGTGGAGATTGTGGAGAACTATAAGTACCTCGGAGTCCTACTGGACAGCATGCTGGAGTGGGCAGGAAGCTGGAGTGGGCAGCAAACACAGAGGCTGTGTGCAAGAAGGGCCTAAGCCCTAAGTGTTTTTTGGGGAGGCTCAGGTCTTTTAATGTTTGCAATCAGATGCTAAATGTTAGGTTGAAATGTCTTACATAATGTTTTTTTATCATTCACGTGTATTTGCCTCATGATGTATGAACTCTGTATAACCTGCTTGTGATGAACTTTCAATGACATTCTGCAAAACCGTTGCTTGAACCGTCGCTAGACATCCTGTTTTTGCTAACCACATACATAACGCCTGTGCGAGTTCCTCTTCTTTATCTGAACCTTGCACACATGCACATCCACACATCACACACACACAAGCAAGTATAAATAAACCCAGTTAAAGGGCTGCTCCTTTGTAGCTCACCCTGCAGAGGTGCAGTTACCCTTGCTGCAAGTCAAGTCAGAGTCTCTGTCTCATCCTTTGTTGGTCAACGGTTGGTGAGAGTTGATCACTCTCTCCGACACTAAATATGCTCTATCAGACTTTTGTGGCTAGCACTCTCTTTTTTTCCATCGTGTGCTGGGGGGTGGGCATTAAAAGAGACCTTATTTCTAGCATAAAATACATTCGTTTACTCACCCGAACAACTTTGGTGCAACTTTGAGTCCATCGGAAGATATTTAGATCCACTTGCGATCCACGTATATCCATATAATGGGAGTTGTTGGGGCAACGATGCAGCGTCTGAATAAGACATTATCTGCCGCAAAACTTGTTCATTTTACCAATATCTTGTTATGAATCACTGGCACTATTCCCCCGTGAGTTCGGAGCAGCTCGGAGTAGTGTTGTTATTGTCATGTTATTGGGTTTTTTACAGGGCTTTTCACTGACCTACGACTTCGGCACTGGCACAGAAGTGACGTCATCGAGGTCGTAGGTCAGTGAAAAGCCCTGTAAAAAACCCCGGATGACAATAACAACACAACTCTGAGCCGCTCCGAACTCACGGGGGAATAGTACTGGCGATTCATAACAAAATATTGGTGAAATGAACGAGTTTCGCGGCAGATCATGTCTTATTTAGAGGCTGCATCCTTGCCCCAACAACATCCATTATATGGATATACGTTGATCGCGACTGGATCTAAATATCTTCTGAAGGACTCCAAGTTACACCAAAGTTGTTCGGGTGAGTAAACAAATGTATTTTATGCTAGAAATAAGGTCCAGGTTGCAAAAAACGGAACTTCTCCTTTAAGAGAAAAGATGCCAACAAGCTCAACAAGCTGGTAAAGAAGGCCCACTGTTGTGGGGGTGAAGCTGAGCACTCTTGAAGAGGAGGCTGAGGACAGAATCTGAACGAAATTCCTTAGGATCATGGTCAACACCACCCATTAAATAAAGTAATCCATCCATCTATCTAAAAAGCAATAATTGAAAATCAAATAAATAATCATTAATAACCGAAAATCGGTTGGTAATCGAATCCTCAATAATCGTAATCGAATCGGGAAATCGGACCGATTAACCACCCCTAATATATATACAGTGGGTTTGGAAAGTATTCAGACCCCTTAAAATTTTTCACCCTTTGTTTCATTGCAGCCATTTGCTAAAATCAAACAAGTTCATTTTATTTCTCATTAATGTACACTCAGCACCCCACCTTGACAGAAAAAAAACTTAAATAGAAATTTTTGCAAATTAAAAAAGAAAAACTCCTCCACAGAAGAAGAGGCTCCTCCACAGAACTGGATTCCGCCAGTGTCTAGTTGTAACATTGACAAATTTGATCCTGATGCCTTTTCGCCAACTTGTCGTCCCGTGTTTTCGCTTTCCATGTTGCAGGAATCGACTTCTGACCTGAGTACCGTCTCACATAGACCAAATCAGATTCTGTGAATTTCGGATCTCTTCCATGCTTGTCATGCTGCTCTTTTGGTTTCGCCACATTCTGTCCCACTTTGCCTGCTAGCAAGAGGGGGGGGGGTTGGGTATCAATACCCTGGTATTGAAACCAATACCAGTGTGTTATAAATATATATATATTTTATACTCTGTGTGTGTATAGTACTACGGCTGTGTGGATGTGATATGATTAGTATTGTTGTAAGGCCTGGTTCAGGTTAAACCCTTTGTAAAACATGGATGAATACAGCAAAATATTTGAACTTTCTTTCATTGTCTAGCTTGACAGTCAGACACAACTGAAAAAGAAATCTGGGAATATACAACAGTTCCTTTAAAAACTGCTGAAGTGAAGCCGCATTAGACGTTTTCACACATACTGGTGCAGTATACAGCGATACATTGTTTCATTTTTCAACTAGTACACAGGTTTATTTTCACTTTGATCCACACGCCACCACTAGCAGAGCGTCATGTTTCTGTAACCCTGTCCGTGCACTGCCTCCTCCGACGCCTCTCTGCACCCGGGTCTGCGTTGTGTTTCGTTGTGTGTTTTTGCGCGGGTGTACTGCAGAGTGACGAGCCGGACACACGGTGACTTTTGATCGTGGCTTTGACCGCGCCGTTTATTTTCACATCCACACCGATAATGACGCTGGCTGCTTCACTCCCTTTCAAACACAGGAATAATTTTAAAAACAAAATGGCGTTCGCGCTGCAATTACGGTGGCCTACAAGGACAAATTACTACAATTGCAGACTCCATGGGCAGGCAGACAACATCGACCTACCGAGCGGACAAGTAATCGGACCCAGAGGGCCTCAGTGCAGCGATCCGTCTCCCTCGGCCCCAGCAGCGGCCGTGCTGCACGCTATATAGAGGAGATTGTGCGCCTCGACGGCGGCCACACCAAACAAACGGGCTCTGCCAGGCCAAACCACAGCCACCACAGGAAATGGGAGCAGAAAAGAGAGTCAGGTATGCCCACCCACCTGTAACAGTGGGCACGGCGCCACCCAGTAATCAGGGTGCCCGGCGAGTTGACACAGTGCCATATAGTGGCCGGGAGGGAGACAACCTCTGGCTACAATGTCATGATATATCTTAGGTCCACTTTTGCTCACGAGTCTTTCTCATCTTCAGGTATCTTATCGGTCATCAGTATCGGTATCGGTTTAAAAAAAAAGTTAATGTGCATCCCTAGTCTCTAACCATCCTTCCTCCTTTGCTGATGTTTACCACCCTGCGCTCCAAGTCTAAAGCTGTGGAGTAATTTTACTAGTTGTGGACAAGGCTCTATCCATTCCTGGATTTTTACCCTCCCTGTCAGTTTATCTCTACACAGGCAGTGAGAACCACACTATGGCATGGGCGGGGGCTGGGTGAAGTGTGCAGAGACGTCCAAAAACTGCATCCAGCTATATACACTTCCCACCTATTGTCCATATACAGGTTCAACAAATGTTCCTGCTGTATTGTTATATAACTACTGACTACTGATATAAAAAATTAATGAAACTTTTATTGCGCTGCTATAATAATTTAAACTTATTTCTATACCCACAATAATATAAAATGTTGCTTGTATTTATACTGTTAGGTCTAGAAATATTGGACAGTGACACAATTTTCATAATCTTGGCTCTGTAGGCCCCAACCATGAAATCAAACAACCAAGATGCAACTGAAATGCAGTCTTTCAGCTGTAACAAAATTGTCAAATGAAACATTTCTGATTTGCAACCATGTTGCACAGTCCATTCATTTCCTGGGCTAAAATGTAAGTGGTCAAATTGACATTATTATAAATAAACGTTTCATGTTTAGTACTTTGTTGAGAATCTTTTGCAGACAATGACTGACTAAAGTCTAGAACCTGTCAGGGTTAGCATTGGGGGGCATTTACTGCTAGCGCAAATAGAAGATTTAGTCAGGCATTTACTGCAGTTGCTGTTTATTACAGGGTCTTTCTGACTGTGATTTTGTTTTCAGGGTGAGGTTGAGATCAGTTGCAGAATATTCCACTGCTTTGTCTTAAACTCCTGGATTATTTTGCAGTATGTTTTGGGTCATTGTCTATTTGTGCAGCGAAGTTGACTGGACAATCAACTTTGCTGAATTTGGCTGAATCTGAGCAGATAGGAGCAGACACAAATTCATCTGGCTTTTTTGGTTTTCTGTCACATCATCAACAAACACTGGAAGCAATGCCCATGACGTCACACTGTCAACAACATGTTTTTCACATGATATCATCATGAGTCATCTTCAGTTGTTCTTTCTCACCGTCTGCACTTTCAGCCAAGCACAGGGTAATAGTGCTTGGATGTACAGTCATGTGAAAAAATGAGGACACCCCATGAAAGCCTGTGTGTTTTTTAACATATTTGGACATATGGATATTTAATATCAATTCTAACAATACTGGGAGATCTAAAAAAATGTATTTTTTTAGGCAGGAATAAATTAGGACACTTCTGAACATTGTTACTCAGCTTTTTGAAGGAGGGTTGCCCTATTTAAACCTCATTAGTTTGGTGTGCTCCTGAATGTTGAAGTGAGAGTGAACACCATGGTGAGCTTGATAGGCCTTCAGAAGCAGCTTATGAGTCTGCTAAGGTATTTAAAAAGATCTCAAAACTACAAATGGAGGACATTCAAAACAACTGCCAACATGCTCAAGTCAGGCTGTCTGAGCAAGTTCACCCCAAGAGCAGACCACAAGATGCTAAAAGAATTCTATAAAAATCCTAAAATGTCATCACAGGACCTACAGAACTACATTCTAGAACATGCGCTTTAACTGGTAGCAGCAAAGTCTGGTAGCTCTGTGTTTTTACATAACCCTTGCTTTATTTTTGTCATATTTTGTCAACTACTGATGGATAGGAGTTTTTTCAAGAGAAGACCTTTTTTCATTGAAACAGAACGAGTATATCACCCTATTCCAGCCGAGACAAGGAGGTGTTTTTGTGGTTGCTGTGCTGGTGCAAACTTAAAAGCCAGGAAATGGAGATACAATCTAGTTCTGCCATCGGTCATCATGGGAAATGTCAACTCTCTGCCCAACAAAAGTGATGAGCTGGAGATATTGGTGAAGTCTCAGAAAGTCTACCATGAATGCAACCTGATGTGTTTTACTGCAACCTGGTTGAATCAAAACATCTCGACACCATTGTGGAGATACCTGGCTTCACTCTCATACGATCAGACAGAGATGCTAAGGCTAGTGGCAAGAAAAAAGGAGGAGGACTGGCCTTATTTGTGAACCAGAGATGGTGTAATCCTGCACATATTACTGTCAAGGAGAATATGTGTTGTCCAGAAATTGAATTATTGGCTGTTGGAATGCGATCATACTATGTACCAAGAGAATTCAGTCATATCATAACAATACTTGTGTACATCCCTCCAAAGGCAACTGCTTAAGTTCAATGTGAGAAACTACATTAAATTGTTGCTAGAATACAGACTAAACATCCTGAGGCACTTATAATAATATCAGGAGACTTCAACCATGTTACCCTCTCTTCCCACCTGACTGGATTTACACAGTTTGGTAATTGTGCTACCAGAGAAAACAAAACCCTTGATCTGCTGTATGCTAATGTCAAAGAAACTTACTGCGCTATTGCCTTACCACCACTGGGCAGGTCAGATAACAACTTGGTTTTTCTGCAGACCTGTTACAAACCCTGTGTGCAGAGAAAGCCTGTAACTACACTCACAGTAAGGAAATGGACACCTGAGGCTCTAAGGGATTGCTTTGAGTGCACAGATTGGGATGTGCTGTTGGAAACAAGCACAGTAGCTATGGACATTGACAGACAGGTTGATTGTTTTGCTGAGTACATCAACTTCCGTAGAGACACAGTCATACCTACTAAGACCATACGTTGTTCCCCCAATAACAAACCCTAGATCACAAGTGATATAAAGACAATCCTCAACCAGAAAAAAGAAGCTTTTAGAGACGGTGACAAAGAACGGCTCGAACAGGTGTAACACGAGTTGAAGAAGAGATTGAAGATGGCAAAGTTGGAATACAAAAAGAAGACAGAGAAGACTTTACAACACAACAACATCCATGAGGTATGGAGAGAAATCAATACCATCTCTGGCTACAGCAAAAAGAAAAGACAGCCAATAGTGGGTGATGTGGAAAGAGCTGATGAATTCAATCAGTTCTTGAACAGGTTTGACACTGAGGCCACATCCCATTCCATTGCCACTCCTCCTTCTCCACAAGTGTGTTTCTCCACCACAGCTCCTCCTTCTCCTCCTCCTACACCTAGGTACATCTCCACTGCTGCAGCTACTCCCCTTCTCACACTCATTCATCCACCCTTGTTTGTCACAGAGACAGGGGTGAGGTTGGTGCACCAGAGACTTTGCTCTGGGTAGACTGCTGGCCCAGATGGTGTGTGTCCAAGGCTGCTGAGAGACTGTGCTGCCCAACTATGTCAACCACTCCACAGGATCTTCAACCTGAGTCTACAGCTGGGGCGGGTGCTGGCTCTGTGGAAAACTTCCTGTATAGTACCAGAACCAAAAAGAAAATCTCCGGCTGAACTAAATGACTATAGACCGGTGGCCCTTCGCACATCATGAAAACCCTGGAGCAGCTGATTCTACACCTAGTGAGGCTTGATGTCAAAGACAAACTCGATCCCCTGCAGTTTGTATACAACGAACACATTGGAGTGAATGATGCAGTCCTTTACATTCTCCACCGTGCCTTCTCTCATCTGGAGAAATCTGGTGCCTATGTAAGAATTATGTCTTTTGATTTTTCAGCACATTTAATGCCATCCAACCCAACATACTTAAAAACAAGCTCATAGAGATGGGAGTCGATCCTTCCTTTGTCTCCTGGATCACAGATTACCTGACAGAAACGCCACAGTTTGTCAGGTTGGGGAACTGTTTTTCTGGGACATTAATGAGCAGCATGGGGGCTCCACAGGGGACTGTCCTGGCTCCATTCCTGTTTACATTGTATACAGTGGACCTTAAGTACAACTGTGAGTTCTGCCACAATACTTGGATGACACTGCCATTTTGGCATGTATTAGGAATGGACAGGAATCCGAATATACAGATTTAATATAAGCCTTCAGTGACTGGAGTCACAAAAACTGCCTCATACTTAACACCTTAAAGACAAAGGAAATGATAATGGATTTCCATAGGTCCAAGCCCCCTCTTCAGCCAGTGAACACTTGTGGAGTGGATATTGAGGTGGTGACATCCTATAAATATCTAGGTGTACACCTGGATAATAAGTTGGACTGGTCCCTTAACACTGATGCACTCTACAAAAAGGGGCAGAGCCACCTCTTTTTCCTAAGGAAGCTCAGATCTCAAAACATCTGTATTAAGATGCCGCAGATGTTCTATCAGTCTGTTTTGGCAAGTTTTTCATTTTATGCTGCAGTCTGCTGGGGAGGAAGTTTGAGCAAAAAAAGCAGGCAAAGAGGCTGGATAAGCTTGTTAAGAAGGCTGGCTCTGTGATTGGAGTAAAGTCTCTGGGGAAAATGGTGGAGAGATACACAATGAGGATGATGGAGGCCATCCTGAACAACACGGATCATCCACTTCGTAATACCTTGATGGATCAAAGAGGCAGTGGTGGTGGATGGCTCTCTCTTCATTGCAGGACAGAGAGATACAGAAGATCTTTTACACCCACAGCCATCAGGCTTTTAATTCTTCTGCAAATGGTAGATGGGCTGACAGACAATCGAATATCTCTTAGGGATTAATAAAGTAATTCATATTTGTATTCGAACAACAGCTTCTTGTTGCAGTTGATGTGAAAGTGCATGCCCCTACAATGACAAAGAGAAAGTGTAACTTGCACGGGAGGTGTGCAAGGAGGAAAACTTTGCTCTCTAAGAGAGCTCTAAGAGAAACATGAAGGCCAGACTGAAGTTTGCCAGAAAGAACGTAGACAAAGACCAGAACTTCTGGAAAAAACTGAATTATTTGGATACCAGAACAGAGGACATGTTTAGTGTACACCAAATTTGTCCTTATTTCCTAATTTTTTCACATGACTATATTACTTTCAACAACATACAGTGAGGCAGTAAAACAACCTAATGAATAATGATCATGCAGTGTTATTGTAACTCCACACTCACAAAGAACTTGCTTATGTCAAAAAATTATCAGTGTCATAATCATATGCTCTATAATCTGTATTGTTGTCAGTCTTAAATGATTGGAACCTACTCACAACTATACACTACTCACACTAATCCCAACTCACAGCCAAACAGGAACAAAAACATTTTCCCTCAAGTTCCATTTAGTAGCTATTCTGAAGCGTTATACACAATATTCCCACCAAAATTTACAGGTGTAAGGCATTTTTCTAGTGGATGAATCCACTAATAAAAGCCAATGCAACCCTTTTTAATTGCCTGTTGATTTTGCCTTGGATGTGAGGTGGGTCCTCAGTCACTCACAACTAGAGCAACATCATCACATGCACTTACAGAGCAAATGTAGAGTCAGTGTGAAGTGTGGGAGAGTGAGCTGCTGTGAAAACTGGTAAAACAGATTTCAAATTTCAATCCCTGATTGGGCCTCCTGACAAAATAGTCTGATGCATCATATGAGATGTTTTAATTTGTGATTATGTTTTAAAAACTTATCTTTACATTGTGCTCACCCTGTTACCGCTATGGACCATGCAACCATGGTATTTCTGGTTAACCAGTATCTGCGTGGGTGATTGGTCTGTGCTCCTAAAGATGTCATACCACAAAAGAGAAGAAAAGTAGGAGGTTCACTTAAATGTTGTGGTAACATCAATGCTGATAGGAGCCAATTGGACCTGCTGCTGGAGAAAACTGCTGTCTACTGCAGAGTCTGCTGAGCTAGGTTTTTGGGCATATTAACCCATTTCCACTGCTAGCAGAAAGTTGATATTAGTAGGTCCTTATGTTTTTGTTTTTTTTTTACCAGAGGGCTGTAGTCTGCACTAACATGAAGCACTTACTCAGCTGTCCATGTTCAAGATTGTGAAGTTCATCTCATGAAAATAAGTCATTATGTGAAGTTACCACTTGTGACTGGTTAGTTTTGATTAGCAGAAATAACATGGAGTATAGATGGGGGGAGCCAACTACCCTGGCTCTGTCTGACTTGCAGGTTTATGGGGATGTCCTGAACCACATCCAGACCCTTGTGGTGACTTGTGATGTCCCCACTACTACGTTTTCATTTGAAAACACAGATCTCCATCCAAATAACCATTTTAGCCCTGTATAAGAAACAATCTTCATCCACACTAGGGCTGGCTACACAAGGCAATTTTCAAATCTTAATCAATTTTAAAACTGTAGGTAGCCATAGACATAAGAACTGATTTTTAACTTCACAATCCTCCAAGCAAACACACTAGATGATTTGGCTGTTTGAGCTGACAAAACATGTCTTGACAGTGTAGACCAAGGATTGGCTATCCTTGTGCAGTGTTGAACCACACACAACCTCTGCACAACCTCTACACATATAACACATATCCTGGAAAGCAAGAAGCCTCAGAGCACTGGAGTGACCATAGCAGCGCACACTCAGGTGTTTTTATTGTGTATGTGCAAATCAATGCTTCAAAGCTGGAATAACTGAATTGTTACCATACATGTACAACATACATAAAGGTAAGCAAAAATAATGGAATCTTTCTATATACAATTTACAAAATATAATAAATTTGATATACTTTATATAAAAATGTATGCAATTTTCTATATTTTTGAACTGAAGCTGAGCCTTTAAAGAACATGTCCTACTTTCTGCAGGAACATCAGTCTGTTACATTCGCCTGTTGCACAAGAGGAGTCTGTTACTGCCAAAGTGTCATTCAGGGAGGTAGAAGTTTTAGTCTTTGGTTTTCAGTCTCTCCACTAAGTGCTTGTTCTGCACTGTGGCAGAGGATCATTCCTGCTGTCAGATGGCTGCTCATAAATAAAGCTGCTCTGCTCTGATGCCGAGTTCCTTGTGCGACCTTTCACGTCATGGTCACACTCCAGGTGAGTTGTTTCATTTTGTGTCACTGGTGGTGGGCCAAAGCTTGTGTACAGGCCCTGCTGAGGCCTCCAGGGAGCTTTTTCAAATGTCCCTAAATTGAGACAGGTGAGACCAGAAGTCAGACTAGAACATGGATAAAACCTAGATAGTTCACAAAAACAGTTAATTTGGTTAATTAACCTACCCATGTAGGTGTTGCAGCTGTTGCACTCGTGTGGTCGGCTGTAGTCATTGATGGCTTCCTCCTCAAAAGACATTTGGTGATCACTCTGCTGGTGGGAGAAGCCGTGATCAAAAGTCACTTTGGGGAACTGCATCAGGACCGTGGAGGAGCAGAGATCGAAATGCTCAGATGGGCAGCAGTCCCTCCTTTTGGAGTAAGTCAGGGGGCCACTGTAGAAGTCTGGGCAAATGGCCCTTTGGTCAATGGAACAGCCTGAGGATAAAAGACTATTAGTTCTATGACAGATGAACTGTACACAGCAGTGACAAGTAGAGCAGTCCCTGAAGGAACCAGATACAGACCCTGGAAGACCTCTGCTGGCTCAGTGGGATACATGTGGTCTCGGCACAGCAGTGAGTCTATTGGACCTTGAAAATGGTAGAGCAGAGGATCGATGGACACCTCCATGTCAGCATCACTCCCAATGTCCAGGTGACATAGACCTGTGGTGGTGAACAGCATCATGTGTCTGCATCAACTTCCAAGGCTGAAAGATGAGCATGAGACTGAAGTACGAAAAAGTGCAGTGCCTCTGAAGATCACTAGAGTTTGACTACAAAGGTGAGTCAATCCCCAAAGTCTCACATATTTAAATGTGTAGCAGAAATAAACCTGTTTACAACATAGTACAAAAACTGTTTTGGCCTGTGTAACCAATTCTACCTTCATGGCAACTTAACAGGGAGTTAATTTTCATCTAATCCCCCCTTGTTAAATTTTAGTAAGGCTTAAAGTTAGGTATAATTGGGCCAATGGCCTCTTTGAGTCAAAGATGTCTAAGTGTGTATGTATGCTTGGCAAAGTCTTAGCTCAACACTTGTCACTCCTCTTTGCCCATCTTTTGATTAGCAGGGAGGTGGGTGTGGATCAGACAGTGCCTGACAGTGGAGTTCAGTCTAAGCTTCACAAACTAGTCTATGATTGGACTGTGGGGCTGCAGGATAAGTTTAGGACTGAAACACAAAGCAGATTTTTTACTGTTCATATCTTTAGGCTGCAGGTAGTAGCCGCTGAATGACGATGGTATATACTGTTGGCTGCTGCCACTCTCTGATGGAATGTATCCTTCCTGATGGTCTGCCAGAGTGCCCTGAGAGGACAGGTAACTGGGAATGTCTGCTGGCAGGGTGGTCTCATCTGGAGCACAGGACAACAGGTTACATCACTGACTCTCAGTTGAGTAGTTACCAACTGCAACCAAGAGAACCAAGAGAAGCATCATAGCCTCACCTGTGTTAGTGACGCTACAGTTCTCGTTCCGTCGTCGGGTGTGGTAAATAATGACCACCCACACCAGTGAAGTGCCCACCACGCAGCACACCACAGCTATGATCACAATCCCCACAGTAGTCCATCCATTGTCGTCTGAGCGTGCCCCACCCACCATGCTGACACCAATGCCTCCCTGCACACCAGGATCACAGTTGGGATTGGATATAACCACAAGCTGGATGTTGCCCCTCTCTGTCCCCAGCGTGTTGGACATCTCACAGGTGTACTTCCCTGCATCAGCCTCAGCCACATCGACAATGATGAGTAGCTGGTTGGCAGCTGCAAAGAAGTGGCGCTCAGTCACCACCAGAGGGCTGTCATCTTTAGTCCAGTTCAGCCTCGGAGAAGGGCTGCCACCAGCAATACATTGGAGAACAGCAGTTTCACCCTTAGTCACAGTGCGATCCATGAGGGGTCGCATGAAGGAGGGTGTTTCTGTGAGAGGGAGGAGGCCACAGGCATATATGAGTGAGAGAGGAAATTAGTTTTATTCATTATTTATTCAGTCCTCTCTACTAGTGTCATTCTTACCTAGAACAGTTAGTGTGGCATTAGAAGAGATGGTTCCTGCTGTGTTTTGAGCTGTGCAACTGTAAATACCAATGTCATCAGTCTTCACATCCACTATGAAGAAGACATCGTCCTCTGGCATGACATGCATGCGCCGTTCACGGGCAGCAGGAAAATCGGTACCTCCGTCTTTCTGCCAGGCAATCTGGGGGGAGGGATGACCCATGGCGGCACACTCCAGCCTGGCTGTGGCCCCAGCACGGACACTCAGGTCCATGGGCATCTTGGTGAAGGAGGGGAGCACTGGAGACAGGGGAGACAGAGAGTCCTCTCAGACTGTTGAAAATATTTGGACCTTGTGGCTACAGATTACTTACTTACTATTTACAGTGAGTCTGGCCTTAGAGGAGTAGGATGACCCAAAATGGTTGGAGATGACACACTGGTATTTTCCCTCACTGAAAAACTGTACGTTACGCAGGTGTAGGGTGGTCGTATACTCTGTCACCTCCGTCTCACTTCCCACCCCTCCTTGCACCCTCAGATGGGCCTGGTTCTGGATCTCAACGTCGTTAAGGACCTCATTGTCTTTCTTCCAGGCAAAGGTCATGGGTGAGTCACTGGAACTGGCTGCTGAGCACACAAACGTCACATTGGTTCCTTTGAGGGCTGACTGTGTCTCTGGCTGGACGGTGATCTGAGGCTTCGGGAAATCATCTGATTAAAAATAAGAGGGACATCTGAATTCATCTATGATCTTAAAGTCTGTCACCTACTGCAGCAGGAGTTTTCAAGCAGGGAAACAGTGGCTGCCAGTCCCTGCTTGGTTTTCATCAGTAGTGAATACATTTACATTACATTACATACATTACACAATACATTACATGAATTAATAAGGTGTTCAGTAACAAACACTGCAATTGTCTTTGATATTCCTCCTGGGTACTTACTGTAACCAATAAACTGCGGAAAAAAAACATCCTGTTTACACCTGTTTGTACATGCGCAGTGAATGTGACTGCTTATGTATGTGTATTGAGATGTGATACAGATGAAGATACAGATGTGGACACAACTGTCGGTACCCTTCTGTTAAAGAAAGAAAAACCCATAATTTTCAATTAAATAACTCGAACCTCACAAAAGTTATTTCATTGACAATTGTGTGTCTTTATTTCTTTAACAGAAGGGTACCAACAATTTTGTCAACATCTGTAACTTCTACTATGGAGCTAAAAAGCAAAAAGCAAAAGTGCAGATGTAGAAGTAACTGAAATATTTCCTGCTCCTCTGTCAGTAAACAAGAGAGCTGAAAACTGACATTGTTTTCCCTCTATCACAGTTTTCGCTGGGCCAGGAATCAGGGAGAAAATTACTGAATATCTGGGTCAATTTGTAAAAGGAAAACCTGCTGTGGATGTTTGTGTGTAAAGGTGTTACGGCAAGTGAACACATTACTCACCACACACAAACTCCTCCTGGCTGACGGCAAACACGCTCCTGCCCTTCACCATCAGTGGGTGGGCACAGCTG
>OMNW01010781.1:9553-38473 GCA_900303245.1 Selene dorsalis
TTGATTGCATTTTTTTCTGCCTTGTCTACAAATACTGTCGAGGTGTTTCTACAAGTTCTGTTGAGGTAATCTAGAAAGCCAGAGAAGTCGATAAGTGGACAACACCCGAGCTAAGGATCAGGCAGCTTCTGGGTATTAATGAGCAAAGGAGAACAGAAACAAGGTTGGTTGACTCCACCTGGATAAATGAAGATTAAATTAGAATGAAAAAAATGTCTCAATGGGTTATTTGTGCTGTTTCAAGGAATTGTAGTTGTTGCAGTTACACACAACAACAGAAACACTAAACTAAGGTATAGCAATACATCATCCTATCATTAATAAAAATAAAAAATAATTTAAAAAAATAATAACAAATAACAGATCTTGTGGTTAAAGTTGTGATATCCAGTTATCGTGTTACTAGTAGTAAGGAGGAGTAATTACTTCTTGCAAGCCTCTTATTTTTCCAAGTGTTATTAGTGTTTTCTTAGTTAAGAAAGGGCTCTGAATACTTCTTCCACCATTGAGCTGCTCTTTGTTCTTTTTCCACAGTGACATGACTTGGAAGTAATTATGTGCCTGTGTTGACAGGAAATCAACCCGAACTCACCGAGCGCCTTACAGAAACTCTCTTGACACTGTCACCACACTGGGGAGTTTGTTCCAGTAGCCTCTCTTTCACTGCTGACATTTTGTGTGATACTTGCGGCACTTCTGCCAATTAAGCCATTCATAACCCCAAGACAGTGAAGCTTGGCTTATAAAAGCTGGATGTTGTAGTCACTTGTTGCAAAAATGTATTTCTCTGATGTGTCGAAATCTTTTAGGAGCATTACTATTCCTTTTGTTCTGCATTAGCGTGATCAGAACAAAAGATGCCCTGTTTGACTATACCAAACTCACTCCACCAGCTTTTAAGGAAAGCCACTATCAAAAGGGAATATATTTTTAAGATCAGTTTTGTTAATTCATACTCTGGAAATGTTCAATTATTGATCTGACTTTCAGCGTGAGTCATGAACACAAGTCACCATGAGAGATAAGATGGTTGAGTTCGGTTCAGACATTAATGTGAAGCACAAAGAGAATGTTTCAGCATGCTGGTCTGATCTTTTAAAATGTTGGGGACTACTGCTCCAAAATGGATGATGGTGTTGAATCTGTCAGTGGTGTGGAAGCACTGACAGCCACAGCCATATGTTATCATTAAAGCTTAGACTGAGGTGACAATGTACTGCTTGCATTCAAAATAACATTTAGAGCTAAAAATAAATCTAAGATTATTTTTGTATTATGTGGCCAAGACTTCAAAATGACCTGATCATGGTATGTTTCTAAAACTTAATTATGCATTCTAAGTGAAAGGATTGATTGAAAAACATGAATTCTTTCTTACTACAGACTACATTTGACAGTTTTTGATCTATACTTGAACAAAGAAAATCAGGACGCCTCATACTTTGAGAAATAAGAAGTCAGTGGTGAATTGTTTCTCATGAATTGCTTGGAAACTCACACATTTCATCAATGTAGTTACATTATTGTAGCATTACTGCGCGGCAAACAGGGCCTTTAATCCTGTGTGTTGGGTCCCATGTGTCTTCTTCTGTGTGAATACCAAACAGTGGACAGAATAACATGAGCCCTCTCTGAAAAGAAGAAGAAAAAAAGGCTTTACAATTGCAAAGTAACTTGTTTGATGCCAATTAATAGTCAAAGGTTTTGGCAATCAGTGTCGCTCCAACAAAGCTCCAAAGCAGCACAATTGCCTGTGCCAAAACTGCTGGTGCAAAAATATTAAATATGTCACAGGGAAACTGGAAATCATTATTACCATTTATGCCAAATACAAACCGAAACAGTGCTGCCAGTCACAATAGTTCAATGCCTTTATCTGTGAAGTATTTGTGCCTTTTCATATAATCTGCATTGTACTGTGTTTCATAATGACAGAGGTTGCCTAGAAATATTAATCACTTTCTTTTTGAATGCAAACAAATGTCACGAGCAAAAAGCTTTAATGTCATTAGCTGCTATTTTACAAAGAAATGCCATTTAATCATGCAGCAAATCCTCACAATTTTTCATGTAAACAGATGTCACTGTAATAATAAGAATAATCACTTGTGACGTTTTTTGTTTTTTTTTAGAATATTATTTATGAAATCAAGAATGGTGCATTCAATGTCATTAGGTATATTCTATGCTGGTTTGTTTCAATGAGGTTTGTCACACTAAACCTGCATTTTACTGCCTATCAACAACAATTAGTTAAAAGAGTTTTACAAACATGAGAGCAAAAAGTCACCAAACACCTGCTTTTAGTTTAAATGTGTGTTGTGAACTGAATTTTCAAACTACAATACCAGTAATTATATTATTTTCTTATTATACTGAGGGCATAAATACAGCCATACTTTATGTGGTTGGTGCAGAAGACAGCATCATTAAGAAATAAACTGTCATTTTATTCACGTGTTTTCTTTATTGTCACAGTACAGTAGGTTCTGTATGACTTTATGTAAAATGCTGCTAATAAAGACTCACCTCACAGTGCAGTGAATGGATGGCAGGACTCTGGGCGCCATATGGAGGCCACTGGAGGTGCACTTTGTGTTCCCATTGAACAGGTGGAAAAGCCCCCCTCCGGGCATCCAGAGTGGACAACCACAATGATCGGAGGAGCCCCAGTTGGCAAGGTCCCATCCCTCAGTTCCACAACCAGAGGATGTGCCAGGGAGATAGCATGTTGCATGCCAAGGCACAGAGCCATGTCTCTGACAGCTATGCCAGGTGGGATGAGGCGGGGGGGAGGGGGGCCCGGGCTCTCAGAGAGCCAGCGGCATGTGTCTGTCCTATTACAGGACACAATTGTCTATGAAACAATCACACACACAGGAAACTCAAACACACAGACCGGCAATGATCACTGGAACAAATCTCTTTGTGAAAATAGACACGGTGCAGACAGCTGGTTCCATGAAACACACCCACACGCACACGCACACACACACACCTACAGGTTTATGAGAAAATATGCATTCAGATTCTTTGCTAAAAGAAAATCTAAAGAGTCATCACCTCACCATGCAGAGTATGAATCTATTTATTCCCCTGGTCAATTTTGGGCTAAATAAATGATCAATCATTATAATTAATGATCTCCAAAGTTAAAGATGTAGCATCAACAAGCACTTGGGAGCTCAAAATATTAGAAGACGCAGACAAGCGCTGTGGCATGACTCTCATTCATCAATCATCAGCCATCATTACTGGAGGCTCAGCACTCATCAGCATGCTTCAGTGTGATGATTCATGATGAGCACCGAGAGGAAAGAGAAAGGTCAAGCTCGGAGCAAAATCAAGTCGCAGAAGCCGCGCCCTGTTCTGACATCTGAGCATCCATCAATCAAGAGCCTGAGCCATTTACTGATCACAAATCTGTCACCTGCGTTGACCTCAGCTATTTTGTAAGTATGACTTCAAATAGCTTTATTTAAGAGGGATTCATAGCCACTGATGCAATCACATGCTAATTAGGGGCACAGTCAAAAGTCCTGTGGCTGATAGTGGTATGATGCCCCCTGTTGACAGATTATCTCCATACAGATGGCTTTGTTTCCATGGTGATTGAGGTAATTGAAAACCTTGTGCGCTGCACTACTTTTGTTAAATTAGACCTGATGGGATGTGGTCACTTCTCATACCGTACAGCCTGCCAGCAGCGTTTGGTCTAAATTGCAGTTTTTGGCTCTTTCACCTGATGTGACCAGAATGAAGTGAATTACAATCATCGAGCCCCGAAAGTTGTACAACTATGTATCTCCAGGCCTACGGATGAGGACTAACCCTGGCTTGGATTAATGTCCAAGACCTTTGGAAGTCAGTGACTATGACATGAACTGCTTGTTCCACAGTTCTGCAGTAGTACGGACTCACACACTGAATTACATACAACACAGGAACAGGAAGAAGATTAAGACATAGTATGTGCTGTATGTTCCATACACAAAATATAGAAGTAAAAATCTCCATACAAACATGCATGAAATGAGTTCAGTGAAGCACATACAATATTCTCTAAAGGTGTATTTTATGGTGAATTATTAGACTCGCTCTATGGCTTGTTCCTTTTCATTTTTTCCTCTTTAATACAGGATGCAGTTTAACCTTGAAAACTATCATTCTGTTTCAACAATGGGAGTCATTTCCTCCGAAACAAGACAACACTGCTTTATCGGCATTCACTCTGCTCACCACTGATGTTTTCTTCCGCTCAGTCCAGATTACATTGTGGAAAAGCAATTAACATATGGATTACTACAAAAGCTTTTGAGATGCATGCTTTTCAGTGGGAAAAAAGCCTTTTGGATGTTTGTCTGCTGTCTTCATTAGCATGAAATGTGTGGTGTACTGATGATATGGATGGAGAAAAACTTGACATGATTTACACGCACGTGTTTCAAAGAATGTTGCTCACTTCTGTGGATTAAATGGGTTACTTTTAAAAATAGAAGCGCGGCGATGCCTCTTTAATCTATGTATGAGCATCATACTGGCCATCAGCATTAATCCTGCTGCAACAATACACGGGCTCTCGGCTAAAACCCAACAGCTTGAAGTGGTAGAGCCATCAGCGGTGTCTTCCAAAAGCAAAGAGAAGCTGAGAGCACAGGCAGAGATAAAACGAGGGAGAGCAGGCGCTGAGCCAGTGGAGCTGTTCGTCTTACAGAGAGAAGTGGAAGGGGAAATGTGCTCCTCTCCACTACAGACAGCCGCCATGATGAATGAGACTCTGTGAGACCAGTTAAATATCTTGTCATTGTGAGAATGGAGGGTGTCCTCTGTCCCCATCCAGCTGTACAGCTAGTGGGTTATTTTCATATGATAGTAGGCTGCAGATGAATTAATGAGTATGAGCCAGGGTTTATGAATGATATGGTATCACAATATTATCCCTCAGTTTTGGAACTGTGAAGTCGTCAGCCTCTTTCAGACTGCTGAAAATCATGTTTTAATGACAGGATTACACTCCACGCTCATAAGAAGAAGAGCGTTTGCCTTTGCCCCCTCAGTCACATCATGTGGGGGCATTAACATGCTGTGTCCCTAGCAGATACTTCTAGGGGCTAATTGTCATACCATGTGGCTATTTTACAAAAAGAAAAAAAAAGTATTTACAACAGACATATAATATGGCACTGACAAACATCAACTGAAATGTAACTTGAAAGGTTTCTGTCAGTGTGATCTCATGAGGCAGAAAAAAAGATTTTTCCCCTACAGACTTCCTGTTTTGTTTGTTTGTTTTCCAAGAGCTCTCTCTAGAGCTGTTTTACAACCCCAAATTATGTATTAATGTTTTCCAGCTATGAGCAGCTCCTGTAATATATCTTTGCACTGCATCATGGTACAACGATGTCAACATGATCAGATTTGCAGAGGTTTTGTTTTGTACCTCTGTATGTAGATCAGCCCCAGCATGAAAACAGGTGACTGGTTTAAATATTGTTGCTGATCTATTTTTTGTTGTTGTTGTTTTGTTTTTGACTGAGTCGGGCCACAAAGCTGTGGAAAATAAAATTAAAGAATCAAGAATTAAAGGCCACAGATACACATCAATCAGCGCAGCAATTAAAATAATCACCTGTTCTATCGTTATGCCAATTCAGTGAACATACTTAAACTGCAAATAGATGATACACAGACCATCTAGGTAGAATTAGAGCAGGACACAGCTCCATTAGGCTGCATATGCTTCTATGGAGAGCAGCTGCCTCTCTGACAGGGCCATCAGTAGCCAACACACTCACACACCACTCTGGGTTTTCTCATCATCAAGAAACTATAGACATAAAGTGGGTAAAACTTTTGCACACTGCTGTGTGTTCAGGCTTTCAGAAGACTCTAGATATAATTGACTTCAACATGACTATTAATTGCAAATCAGACACCAATGTAACTGCAGCAACTCCCACATGACAAAAACACATTACTTACAGTATCTGGAATGATATGAACATGAACCTGTGGTTTTCCTCTCATGCTCATTCCTGTGTCATCACCATTTCTCTGTCATTCTACAGAAGTTGGATAAGATCTTTAAATCCCTCTGTCTCTCCTCTTTTTTTTTGCATTAAAAAATTCTCCTGCCTCCTTTTGCAGGTCACAGTGCTGCCACTCATTATCACCTACACCATTATCATCATCAACATCACCACCATCATCAGACGGTTCCTCTGACTCACTCAACACCTGCTGCATCCTGGAGGCTGCTTATGACCTCTTATCTCTGTGCACAGCTCTCAACTGTGTGTCTCATGGCTGACATTTCAGTCTGCCCACTGTGTGTATGCTGCTCTACCTTCCTCTGCAGTTACAGCAGTGACTGACACTGACTGACCGACATCACTATGTGATTAAACACAGGACCAGCTACTCTTCCCCATAATTCAATAGAGACATAAAAACATAACATCAAAATGGAAAACTAATGCAAAGACGGTATATAAAAAAGTTTTTATTTTAGCTGTCCTGGTTGAGTGCAGTGTATAGAAAATGCAACACAAAACTGCCCAAAGCTAATGACTTGGTGTTTCTTTCTTCTTCTTTTTAAACTCTTAAGAGCAAAAACTCACATTTTCCACACATCATCACCTCTCTTACCAACTTAATGTCTCCACTATTCAAAAAATACACAAAATGGCAAAAGAGCAAAAAAATAAATAAATTAAAAGCTGTATTGCAAATGTGTTGCAAACAACAGACACTGAGCAAAATTTTTAACTCTTCTTTTATTCCTGCCTTGTTCTCTAACAGCAGCTGAGGAAAATATCCAAGTTGTAATTGCTAAATATTTATCCTCCTTTTGAACATACTATATTTAACGACAATAGCTGTGTCTCAGTACAGGGGCCGTGTCCTTTGGTGGCTGCATTTGAAGACTGATTGTATCTCACTGGGTGTGTCATTTCAAAGGCTGCCTGCACACAAACAAACACAAAAAAGAGCGTGATTCTTTTCCTGGGTTGCATCAGCCAAACCTATCCCATGATTCATTGTGCCCTCTGTGGTGTACCTATACATTCACAAGATCAGTCACAATATAAAATAAGTTACTGGTTTTAATCTGGTGGCTGATCAGTGTGATTCGACTGCTCTGAATGAGAACAGCATGTTTGCCTCAGCTGCACAGATGAGCCGATCATTTGTGAACAAAAACTGTGGCACTCCAAACAAAGAGCATATGGAAACATTCAGCAAACGTTCAGTGATATAACACATGAGCAGCAACATGTCAGCATGTTTTCAATGACCAGCTCCTACGGTCCCAACGTCTGATTGCCTCGCAGGTGAAACCACTTCTCATGTGGTCTAGAAGGGGCCATCTGGACAGAGAACAACACAGTTTTGATGAAATAGGCCAGAGCGCATTTCTCTGACCTTGTGCAATGAACTCAGACAATACAGTGAATTTATGAGTATCAGCAGTGGTATTTTTTCTTTGACTTGTTCTTAAGGAGAAACTTATAGCATGTCATGTGAAATGACTGGGCGTTTCAAAATTGAAGCTGCAACTGGCCGAGCGCTCCACCAAACAAGAACACATCTCTCAGCCTCTCATCGACCATCTGGACGTAACTCAAGATGAGGCACAGAGCCAAATTTAAACAATCCTTCCTCTGGGCAGTTGCACTGACTGATGAGGTGCTACGCAGCAGCCATGACCCCGCTCGGCTCTCTGCTTTTTCCAATAACAACATACACTCTTAGTGGCAAATCCGTGCTGCCAGAGAGCACTGCCCCCGATATAACTGTCTCCATTACACAACGTGTCACTACGGCTGCATGTGAGTGTACACATACATGGACCAGAGAGGGTGTTATGGTGCATTCCACAGTGAGGCCCATTGTATAGAAGCCACAGGGCACATAATAAAACCCAGCAGTTGTAAAACATGACATTTGACAGTAGCGGAGTAACCTGAGAGATCTGACTCTGAATCTCATGAATGACATAGCTGGAAGTAATGGCTGCGCGCTAATGAAAGCTGGTGTTTATTTAAGCAGTTTTAAGTGGTAATACAAACAGTTAACCACTGTCCCTCATGGTTACTTTATATGTTGAACAACCACTCATAGCAGCGTGCAGTTTTCACTTTTGTTGCTCAGGCTGGTAAAAGCAACACACCGAGGGCTGGGAAAAACATTACATTTTGATAGTCACCACAGGAGCTATGGTGAATTTGTCACAATGACTTCCTTTCCCAGGCCTGCACTGACCCGTACTTCTTGCTGCACCTCTATTTGCCATGACCTCGAAGACAGCTCACCTAAATCTGGCTTAAATTACCCTCTATGACTGACTGAGAGCTACACAACCCCCTTTTCCTCGTCTGCCAAAAACCCAAGTTCCTCAAGGAAAAAAAACACCCAAAAAAAAAAAACACCAATATAACCAAAGAGGAAGCAGCTCCAGCCTCAGACAGACTCTCGATATCTCAGGCTTTCAAACATCACCAGGCAGCCTTTCTGCAGGCTGCAGTGCTCCCTGTCCTTGCTTCAGCCTGGAGGACTGCCTCTTCCTATATGGATTAACAGTCGTTTTATTCATGGGAATCAGCCTGGAGCAGGTGCTGCACTGATCCAATAATCTCCACGTCAGATGGATTACCTGGCTCATAATCAATGATACGATTGACACATTCACATCAGAAGTACAGTTTCTATAAGTGGCGCCAGCGTCTGCTTTAAACAGATAAAAGAGTTTCACAGTCGAGCACATTTAAGCGTGCCTTTCTTCTGCTTACTCACATGAAGAAAAAATGGTGGATTATATGAGGAGCGGCTCAGCTCTGAATGGGACTTTTCTGATTTTGTTCATCCAATTTGAGCTATTAAAGAGAGCACAAAACGCAACCTGGCTAACAAAGGCTGGTCATTAGGAACACATTATAACTCCATCCATCATTCATGTGAACAGCTTCATATCCTCTAATTTCTGACAGGTTCCCTTTTGGATCACCGTCTATCTATCTCTGCGTCGTCTGTTCTTATGCGTCCCTGCTGCCATAATGACAGCAACCTGTGGAGCTGTGCAAGCTGCACATACGGTTCTGACGACTCACTCACTGGCACTGGCGGAGGCTTCTGTGTGACAGGCAGAAAATGATAAATGAGCAGTCTAAATGCAGCACAGAAAAAGTCTCCACCCAAAAAAAAAATCTTGCAGCTTGCAGCATTTGAGAAACTGGCAAAAATGAAGAGGTCCAAGAGGAGAGTCCTGAGGGACGCCCCTCTGCTGTGTGCTGAAGTGCTGCCTCTCTGACAGTTAACAGGTGGCTGCTTCTAATAGATGGATGTCCTCCTACAATCTAAACACTAATGTGAGATATCAGGCTTTTGGCCCTCTCTTGTTAACAGCAGTGAGCGCTATGCTGTATCAGCACCCCTCTGTGACTCTATTAGCTCTGTCTTCGCTCATCAGCTAATTACTTCAGCTATACTTCTTCAGTGTTTTTATTCATGCTGCTACCACTGACATTTGTTTTTTTAAATAGTCACCTGCTGATGTTGGTGTCAGATTGGAAATCACTCAGGCTTTCACATCTCTCAGACACTTTTTGGGTCTGAGAGATGTCTTAATTTTGTCTGTATGATCAATAAGGAAGCACAATAAAAAAACCATAGTTTATATAGGTAATAGATATTATTATATCATGTTTCACATTATTCTTGGTTTATCCATTATTCATAGATATGCTTATCTATGAATAATGCTTATCCATATTTCAATATACTATATACAATATCAATATTTATATTGTTGACTGCATACCTCACCTCTACTCCACTGGTTGGTGTAGTGTGGCTGTGACGCTCAGTTTCCCTCCTGATGATGACTGGTGATAGAACAGAATAATAACAGATTTATCTGCAATATCATAAAAAAACATAATGTAAATTACATTACAAGAATACCTCCACACTCCAGGACCATTAGACTCCACCCACTGATGAAAGCCATAAGATGCAGCTGAGAGCACAGGGTGAAATCTGGTCAGTGGACCTCTAAAACAAAAGTTGAAAAGAAAAGACTTGTAAATGTTTTAAACACAGTTTTAATCTGTGATATAAAAAAGCAAACACATATCAGTGAATATATAGAAGCACAATCATGTTCTATTCATTCATTTTTCAGTTTACACACCAGATATGGATGTGACATGTTGATATTGTACTGTTTAATAAACATGGTAAAAATATTCTTAAAACCACATCACAGTTGGAGTGGATACTGCTTACAAATGCCAGATAGTTTATTTAGGTAAAGTGTTACTGATTTATCTTATCTTGTCTAACTCTCATCTCCTGGAGAAGAAATGTTGTACGTTTAGAGATTTTTCCTGTGCCAGGAACTGCTGTGTGAGTGTGTGTGAATATATTTACAGCAGCTCAACAAGCCAGATCTCATATTGACTACTTGCATAAATGCATATGCACCATTTTGTAAAATCCATGGCTGCTTCCACCTCTGTGCTCCCTCTTTCTTTGTTTTGACCTCCCATTCCTTTTCACCAGTGTTGCTATGCAGCACACACCCTTGCGTGAGCACGTGCACACACACACACACACACACACACATACACACACACACACGTCAGCTCCATCAACATACCTGCTGGGCTCAGATTACAAAGCCTTTGCCATGGTTAGGGAAATGCCCCTCAGGAAAGCAGTATGAGAGATATGGTTGCTGGCTGCCTCTCCAAACCTTTTCACTCCACTATATGGGCTGTAATGAGCTGCAGTGAGGGCAGCGATAGTTAATAAAAATGTGAAGCACATGGGAATGGGCATTTTGCTCTATTCCCATTTCATCTTTGGGAGAGTTTGTGTGTTCAAGCATGAGAGGAAAGCTCTGTGTGTAGAGATTTCTGGACTTAAATAAAACAAAGCTGGTTTCCAGCTTGTACGGCTTTCTTTGGCAGTGTTAAACACACAAATGGATTCCTACTTTATCTTTTCCCTTAATTGTTTTTTCTGTCTTTTATCTTTTAAGTCCTCATCTAATAACTCATGGCATTTCCTCCCCACTCTAAAAATATTTGCATATGATTACCTAATTATTTTGGACCCAGTTGCCCTATTTACAAACTGTATTTACTGTCAAAAAAGACATAAGTGTATAAGAATGCCAAGAAAAGTAAAATTATGTGCACGCGCGTGTTTGTGCATATGAGAGGAAAGGTGATTAGAGGTAAAGAGCCACAAACAGAAGGAGAAGAATGTGACCCTTGTGGCTTTGACCTTCTTTCATCATGACCACCACACCCCATCAATCACTACCTGCTAACCAGCATCCTGATGGCTAAACAATGTTTCTGCTGATGAAAGGTGGGAGGACAGCCAGAGAGGAGGGAAAACAGCAGCATTATGGTACAGAGAGAACAGCACATAGAAGAAATGTGTGTTATCACACTGTGCAGCGCAGTGTTTTCTGGGATACACAGTCGTTTTTCATTGGGTACAAGCTTGGCAGTTTGAGAACAATAAATTTAAATTTAAAGGTTTCAGAATAAAGACATTAGATAAATATATTTTGTTGTGCTGGGGAACAAAAAAAAAAAAGTCTATACTGCCAAAACTGCCTGAGGGATAAGGGGTTTAACAAAATAATCAATCACAGCTTGTGGATATAAACATATGGGCCTATAATTTAGCCACCAGAGTAAATCAGAGATACATTTCCAGATAAACAGAATGAAAGAGCAATTTGGACATCTGTGAGTGGCCAAGCAGATTCTGAGAGTTGTTTGATATATGGCAGGATGTTTGCAGGGTTTTGCCATGAACCATGCAACGTGAGTAACAGATTGTTTTGTAATCAAAACCATTCAGCACGCAGCGTGTACATTATTCTCTGGTGGATGGATTGAGCTCAGTCAATTCACAACCGCACCATGACAGGGTCACCTAAATATGCCCGTTCCGTTCATACAAACACACTGATGTTTACGCACAAAGAGGGAAGTAGATTTTAAAACAGGGTCAGTTGATGTTTGGTGAAAAAACTAAAATGTCAAGAGACACGTGGGGTTGACAACCTGCTCCCCTCACACTGATACTGACTGCCCTGGCAATCATTTGCAGGCTGAGTGACTGCACCACCAGTTTTCTTTGCATGACTACCGACAACACTGCCAGGCGGGGTGGGAAGGCACCGGCTCATCAGCAGGGAGGAGGGGAGATGTGCGCAGCCCCCTGTGTGGCGCTCCACTGCTTGGGGTTTAATACCTGTTGAGTGGACAGAGATTTAGTGAGCTTGAGCGCCACAATCCCAGCTTAATGTTGTACAGGTGCATCTCCCCTCCCAGGTTAAACTCGCCTCAGGGCAGCTGGCAACGTTAACTGGAGTAGCTTCAGCCTCCTGGAGTCTGCTGGGGAATCGGTTTGACACTGTGGCAAAGAAAAAGACTATTTCTTACAAAGACCAAACCACAAATACACAAATTTCATATTTAGACACATTAGACGGCATTATCTATCACTGGGGAGTCTTTATGTGCTGCCTGACCAACAAGTAAAACATTCAGCATTTCTTTCTCCGTCTCTTTTAGCTGGATTAAAATGAGGAGTATATTTCTTTTCTAAGTTGGTGTCACTCACAGTGAGGCCAGTGCTGAAGATGTAGTGTAATTAGCCTTGTGCTTTGCTTCTCAGGAGAATAAAATAATTATTTCATGCTTTCCACAGAGGTTTTGTATTCTTGTGACTGATCTCATCATCGCCCAAAATGCAAAGAAATTCTAGAAGCTCATCTTGCACCAGTCACAGTCAACAGCTGGTTTGCAATGTGGTGACATTAGGTTACATCAAAGAGCCAAATTCTGTGTCTGTGTAGTTTATGCTCATGTTATCACACAGTCAACAGCTCATTAAGAGAGAGAAACATTAGAGACTGTGACACAAACTCTAGTGGGTGTCCAGTACTCATTACACAGGTAAAGGTGAACTTATTGTATTATTTATTAATATTATTTAAACACTTAAGCTGCATCTCTGCTATCTCACTGCTCGGTGGCTGCTGCCTTGAAAACACAACCAAGTACTACCGTGTCACGAGGATACAGAAAACAAACAATAAACACCACAATCTTCTCCAGTGGTGGCCCACTGATTAAAGGCATCATTATGTTTATGATATTAGAATCTGTTTGGGCTTTGCTGATTTCACTAAATGATAATTTCAACATCGTAATAAAACAGGCCTTATTATGTTCAATTGCCTGATGATGAAATAACAAAAAAAGTAATTAACCGTAAGTGGCTTGTGAAGATAAGGTTGTTGATACACGATATTTTTGTTTTTGTGAAGAGACCAAAAACCAGCGATATGTTAGTCCGTCTACATCACAAGCTTCTCTGGGGCAGTCACAAATGTTTGAAAACAGCTACACACTACAAGATGACAAACTACATCACCAGCATTTCAAAACAAAACAAACCCTGGGTCGGACATAACTCGCTTTATGTTGCCACTCAGAGAGGTGTTACAAAGTCTGGTGAACGTGGTCAACAGAAAGCCTACATGAAGCACATCTCAAGTCACCTGCTGTACATGAGAGATACAGAAAACAACCCAGGACTGTACATCAGGAGCACCGAGACAGTTCCTATTGGGCTGAAAGTCTTTCTGGCCTTGAACAGTCAAGTTCACCAGCTTAGATACTATAGCTCCACTGTTTTAAATCTGCAGCCGTGTGTTTACATGCAAAGTACAAGAAAGGGAAGGTCAGAATAAAAGGAGCAGTGCAGCAGAGAGGGAGAGGGAGAGAAATCAAAAAGCCCAGTTTCCAAAGGTGCAGATGAATACTGTGTCATGTTCACCAGCAGCAGCAGGGCAGGTCGCTCAAGACCGCAGTAGCTCGCTGCTAAAAAATAGTAAAACTGAGCTAAGCCAGCACTCGATCATGCTAAATAACCACAGAGGGAAAGAGTGAAGCAAAACAGTTTGCAGTAATGTAACTAACAGTAACAGTGTCTGTGCAACACAAGAAGCCGATCAGATCAATAGCACCAATTATATTATTGTTTTTGCCATTTACAAGCATCATCAATGACACCAAATATGGTATTTTGTAATTTGGATAACTTTCTTCCTCAATTACCTACATGCACATTCTGACACTGATGGTACACTCAAGTTCAGTATCATGCCCAGGGACACTTGAAAATGTGGCCTGCAGGAGCTGGGAATTCCAATAGTGGACAACCCACTCAGCCTCCTGAGCCACAGCCATCTCAGAGGGCCTCACATGCACTAACACGCATGTACATGCACTAACATGCACACGCTGCTGGAGTGGCAGGAAACAGAGGCTATTACAGCACCATATCTTTACATAGAAAACCATTGTTTACTGCTGTTTTAATGTTTAAAATCAGTTTACAGAACCTTTTATAAAAACCCCAAACAAACTACGCACTGTTTGTTTTAGCAAACATTAGTGTTGTTGCTGTTGAGGGAGTGTTTTCAGCTGCAGAGTGATGCAGATTAAGCATCAATACTGATCATTAGACTAAATAGTAATGAACTGATGTTTGAGGTAAATAAGAAGCACGTCTCCCAGGGCAACAGTGTGACTCACTGGTGTTTTTTTTAACAATAATAGTTTAATCGTTTTTGTAAAACACTAAATGTCTGTGTTCTGTGGTGAAGAGGGTGCATCAGGATTTTAATGCACAGACACAGAATACTTGTCCGTCAGCCCAGTTCATCGCTGGGATTTGGAAAATAAAGTGAAAGTGAGAAGCAGACAGTTTTTACAATCTCCTCACCTCCACAGGCCTATGTCACTGGAAAACCAAACATATTATTCCTTACAATAACAATGGATCTTTTCCACTCAAAGTATCCAAGTAGGAGTGCACAGAACCATGACCCTGCAGCTGAATGAATTCAGTCATTACTGGGTTTATTACTTGCACCTTTCTGTTCTGTGAAAAAAAATCCTGTTGTCTCAAAGGTTAAGTCTCGTTTTCAATACAAATCACAGTGATGAGCTGGTGAGTGGTAATTACTTGTGTAAACAGTATTGCGTTCTTTTTAAACATTATATTCTGAGTATAACATCTATTATTTTATGCATAAATACAGAAACCCTCTTTGCTGTACTCAAAAACAGATTCATTTTCATTTGGAAAGGATGTAAATATTTCAGGGGCCCAGGACCAAATTTCAAATTAGTTGCCATAGGCCTTATGTTTTATGGAAATAATTCCTCGAACTCCATAATTTACAACTCTCTATGGGCGTCTTTGGACTTACCTGTGCTCCAGCTTTGCCCTGGACAGCTGTGGAAAAATCCCACTTCCTTCCACCGCAGTGTGTAAGGTAATGGAAACACGGCTACACCGACTGACATCATTACAGCAAACAAGCCGGAGCAGTCATCGGTTTGGGCCTGGAGCTCCAAGTCATGGGCTGTGGAAGAGAAATCTATTGTCAGTGACTCCACCTGTTAAGGTGGTAACAGAAGAAAAGAGATTTGAGCTTTACAAAGTCAGTCAACTTATCGATTTTGGTCTTTGTATAATTTTTGTTGCTGTTTTTTCTTTTCTCTTTCTTTTTTTTTGCTCTGTTTGATGGTACACTGAGCTTCTTTAGTCTTTGCTGGCTTCTCCACCTCAGGAGACGTTTTAATTGTGTGCACAGAGCCCAAGGTAGAACAAAAGACTCGGAAAGAGGTTGTGAATCTCTCTGGCTCACTTGACCTCTTGCTTCTCTGTGACCTGAACTCCTGCTGCCCTCTGTCTTTTAGTTTAACTTCCTGACTAATGTTTACACCAGGCTCTGAGACTCTAATGAATGTCAGCATTCAGGGGCGCACTGCTTTAACTCCATCAATACACAGTAAGCTCAAACTGTCACACAAAACATTATGAATCCTCTGACAGACAGTGCTTTGGAGAAATTCCTCTGTTTTGGTAGAGGTCACGTTAACTTTATAACAGACTGGTGGAGTAACATCACAAACGTATTTATTATCAATCTATTGTGATATATCTGGAAAAATCAATCTATAAAACAATAGTTTAACATTGTGGGAAATTTTTAGCTGCTTTTTTGCTGAAAGTTAAATGAGGAGCTTACTGTGACTCTTGTGTTAGCCTTGCTTGTTAACTTAGCCTTGCATGAAGACTATAAACAGAGGGAATCAGTTAGCCAGGCTTACAATCTCTGCAGTCACTGTTCATCTGCCATTTATTATAATCTAAATTGTACAGTATGGCATATGGATGTCAGCATTAATGTATTTGATATATTTCCAAATATGTATGTAGGTTTGTTACTGAGAGGATTAGTAGTAATAACTTCGTATGATGTGTCACTTCACTTGAGGGACCATCTATAATTAATGAGTGGCTAATTAATGACTTGCTCATAGTTTCAAACAGCTTGGAGGCTGAATCAGAGTTAATGAGAAATGACTCATGAACAAGGTGCTCAGAGTGAAACCCTGTCTCTGAGAAAATATAACATGTTCAGAATATTTGAATGAGTGAATGAATCTCTGCTTTTATAACAGATTCACTGAGACCTGGCTGTGGTGGACAGCAGGAACATAAGGAGTAAGACTGTAACATCAGAGACCAGGTTCAGGTCAGGGTGAGGCTGCTACAGTCCTCAAATCTAAATCTAAATGTATATACAGTAGGAATATGTATATAATAAATATTGGTTCTTTTTTAATTAGCTCCATCACTTCCTGTTTTATACTGACTAAACAAAGTGGTAAACCACGTTTATATTTTCTTAGTGTATGTAGCACTGTGTTACTGTATGTGTATTATATATAAATAAAGCTTTATTTGCTCTTTGAAATGTACAAGATGTGCTTAAAGTCACTGTGAACTGCTTCTGTATTAAACCAGACTAAAGTCTCCCTCTAACCTTCACCACCCGCTGTGAGGGCCTGAACATAAACATAATTGTGTTTTTTTTTCTGTGGTTTTCCTGTATTTGAGTTTGGAGTTCCCCATGTTTATATGTGTTCATTACTTTTCATTTTGTTTTGAAAGGTTGTGATACTTCCTGTGATCTCTCTCCTGTGATTACCTCATGCATCTCACCTGCAGGATTATCCCACCCATGCCTTGTTCTCTCTTGTGTATTTAGTCTCTGTGTTCCCCCTCTGTCACAGTGCCTGTCTGTTTTTGGACTCTTTGTTGTCCTTGTTTCCCTGAGAGCTCCAGCTGCCTTTAGTTGTTTTGTGTTTCCTGTTTCAGTAAGTCATTAAAATTACTTTGTGTTCTTTATATTTTCCATGTCCCATGTCTGCATCTGGGTCTTTTCCTTTGTGTTCCTTGAATACCCATGACAAAAAAAATATTAGTTAAGCTGCAGCCGCTGTGAGTTTGGTGGAAGTTGGAAAATCATGATGCTTTCAGTATTCATTCATTCATTTTCAGTATACACTGTAAAACATAAAACATTTCAGGGGGCAGTGTTGCAGTGTGACAGCAGCATGTCATTTCATCAGTATATATTAACTATTTAATGGAAGCTCATTGTTATCTTTTATATGGTCCTTGTTCTTCACATTTGTGTGAACCACATTGTGAAGTGTTACCCAAACAAGCATTAGAGGCCCAAATGGATTTCAAGTACTGATAGCTGTTTCCTCCTAAGCTACAGTGAGTTGACTGAAAACTGGCTGTAGCTTCATATTTACAGTAAAGATCTGAGGGTGGTATCAATTTTCTCATATAACGTTTGGCTAGAAAGTGCAATAATGCTGAAGTAGAAATATGAGCAACATGAGTGATATTTGTCTCTATTCATCATCTGCTGAAACACCTTTGTTGCACACAATGCTAATCTAAATGTGGTGGATGGATCTATACCAAGAGCCAACATGGCTGCCATTTCCATTTTCCTCTCATGAATTAATTTTAAGGCACTAGCAGATATGGGATATTGGACAGTTTTTCAATTCTGCTAAAAGAGAAATAGTCGAACATTAAATATTGAATAATTCAGTGGTGAATTCCCACAGAGATAAAGGCTTTCTGGATGAGTAGCACAGTCAATGAAGTGAATATCTCAATTCGGAGGATTCATTGTCGTTCAGTGCTTTTAATGGCCTGATAATGTTCCACTGCTTATTATTCGCACTCAGCGCCAAATAAATGACATGCAAGAAATGTATTTAAAAGTACAACAATGCCTCTTACTGCATTATCCTTAATGGGGATAATGCAGGATCATTGGATGTCATCACTGTTTTTGATGATTATAGTTTGTTATATTTGTGTGTGTATGTTGTATGTTGTATGCTGTGTTTGTTAACTCTAAGACTGTGTGGCAGCATGCTGGGGTTCACCCAAGATGCTGTGTGTGCTGTAGCGGACATGATGTGTAACAGGTGTGAGGCGGTGAGGAGGGGGACGTCCGCAGCTGTCCCTGTAGGCACCGGTCATGTCCTCCCCCATCTGCCTTAACCCCCCACCAACCACATAGAATCATGAGTGTGTGTGTGTGTGTGTGTGTGTGTGTGTGTATGTATACGTGTGTGCAGCAGCCTCTGAATCCCTGCTTATACTGCAGCCAAGTGTCATCACCTCTCTATCCAGCATCCCACAGCCTCTCCCCCTCTGTTCTGGGCTAATTCTCTGCTGGTAACCATGGATTCTGGACACATGTGGTTTTGGCCATGTGTCCATTTAACAATGAGAGGTCACATTTCAACCTTGCTTTGGCCAGCAGCAATCCAACCATCATGCTGATCATTAGTAAAATTTCAAATCTTAATGCACAAAATGAATGCAAGTATTTTAGAGTGTGAGTTTAAATCACTCAGAGAGGGAAATGATGAAATTAAAGGAGCGCTGCTGCATTTGACTCCTCTATATGTTTGATTTACTTGACTTTTATGATGGCTTATTAATTTTCCATGCCTACAGAAATGTAGGATTGTTTATTCAGATTTTTTTTTGTCAGATTCTCATATAATTGGAACATTATTCAACTGGCAATTGATTCCATATTTTCAGCCAGTGTTTTCTGGACTGTGATGTTGGTCGGCCTGTCAGCTGCACCTCTGACCACTTGGGTCCAGAATCAGATATTCCAACCAATATTTCATGTTGTACAGACAATGTTGGTCTCTTGAAGATCTATGATACACCATGACAACTGCTGGATGGACTTGGAGTATGTGACACACACATTCATATTCCTCTCAGGGTGGCCTGTACTAACTTTGACACCTGGGGCCAGTATTACAAAGAGAGACTCTCTGGTTATATCTTTACTGCAGTCAGAGTGTTCACCCTCCTGATCAGATATTACTCTAATCAAAGGGAAAGTTGTTCAGTCACAATTTTACTTTACTAAGGGTACTGGAGGTCTTTGCTGTTAAAAATACTTCAGTATTTTATATGTTGTCATATTGTTCCACAGTGTATTTACAGAAACTAATGACTCTGAAACAAACTACTGAATACACTGACTTGAAAGCAAACTGTGAAACTATAAAAAGAAAATTGTAATTTAGAAAAAGAAAAAATTGGTCTTTTTCCCTTCATGGCTTTCTCCATAACAATGTTAGCAAACCACAAATTATTACTTTTCCTGTATTTCCCAGTGCAGATGTCAGTGGTTGCTATGTTATCATGGTAACATTGGCCATAGATTAACCTTCAGCATAATGTTTATTTATTTATTCATTTTTTGCCTTAAAAGCTGTCAGCTTTTATTTCTGTCAAACATTAGATTAATCTATGGCCCAACTCAACACACCAGCCTGAAACATATTTGTGAAACTGGACCCTGAACATTACATCTAGCACCATCATCAGGTGAAATATTTATTACTCTAAATACCTGCTAAAGTTAATGACATAAATAACCTAAGCTGTGCCTTGTGTAGCCTATATTGCCAACTGTGAAATGTTAGCACCATACAAAGATGGTGAACGCGGTAAATAAACCATCTAAACCTCTATAATTCTCTCTCACACAAAATTCATATGTTTTGCAGAACCACAAACATACAGCTTCCCATTTAACAGAAGTAAAAAACTACAGACATGGGGAATCCTGAACACAGAGCCAACTTTTATATGGTCTACTCTGTGTACTTACCAAACCTGCACCAGTCTGCAGCCAGGTAGACGCCAGTGTGGTCAGTCTGTACAGAAAGCAAAGAAGGTGTGATTAGCCAGTGAAAACACAGTAGTGTTGGAGCAGGTGAGTCAAAGAGGCAAAGTGTCAAAGAGGCAAAGCCACGACAGCTGGTATTAATAATCTTGTCCACATTAATGACAGACCTGATACATATTTTCACATTTTCTCTGCGATTCATCTTTTCTAATATAAATGAATAAATACACTACAGAGCTCAAATTAGTCCACACACAGAGTCAGATTTTGGAAATGCTTTGCTTTTCTTCCTGTTTAATCTGTGTGCATGTTCAGCCATATTAAATGAAGAATAAGACCAGTACCACCGTGGCATTGCTAATGAAAGAAACAATAGAGGAAAAAATGAATATGTAAAACAGATGTTACATGTTTTAATGATTCTAGATCATTAAAAAAACATTTTAAAGTAGCACATGTGAATACACACGGTGGAAACTGAGGTTTAGCTGGGTTTTAATGGCTTGAGTCTTCTTCCCTTCCCTTTTACACATAATCCTTTCTTCTCTGTTGTTATTATCATTAGCTCCTGTCCCACACTAATGTGATTCTTTTAAATTTCTACCATGCTGATTCTGTTTGAAGGTAATCATCTCATGACAGGCATATTTCCTCTTCTTAATTCTGAATATTTGCATTTAAAACACAGAATGGATATTTTGCATGTGCATTGTTTCAACATCTGGGCCCAGTCATATGAAAATATGAAGAAAAATCTTGATCTCCTGAGCTATGGCTCAGTTTTTCTCTCATCTTAGTTTTTCTTTAATCAGCACCTGAACTGTCACATCAATAAGCTTCCTACAAGCTTAATTTCATGTGTGATTCTTCTGCCGTTATATCAGGAGAATATTTGGTTTCCTTACCTTAAGGGCATCGCACTGTCTGATTTTGACTGACAGCTTAACCAGATAAATATATCCCAAATAGAAATCAATTAAAGTCTGGTGACAGATTAGTAAAAGGGGGTTACTTATCCCTGGCAACACAATAACCCCCCCAAGGTAATCCGAAAATGGGATGTCATGAAGGGAAAATGAATCCACAAAACTTCCTGCTGAACCAATACTGAGTGCCAAAAGGGCAACTGTGATTTAGAGGTGACCTGCAACACGGTGCACAACACTCACACAAATGTGAACAAACAGAGCCGAGAGCTTTCACATGCAGCCACAGCCCAGACGTATAAAAATGATTCAGTTGTTCTCTTCTCAGTTTAACCTAAAGCCAGCAGTCAACTGAGAGCTTCAGTCTCAGAGACTCACTGCTGATTTACTGTGTTTGTTTGTTTGTTTACACAGTTAAACATTATGATAAAAGGCAGTTAAGATTAAATCTGATGCCTAATATATCACCTATCTCCTCATTGCAAGTTAAATTAACGTAAGTGTATTCATTAACATCACACAAATATGACAACATTCAGCAGAAGAGACACAACCAAATATGACAAATGGCAAGAAGGCCAAAGAATCAAGACAAAAACCCTAACCCTGGAGGTCCAACCTGTGATAGCCTAATCAGAACAGGATTTGGATCATCTCTTGGCAGTACTTTTGCATGGGTTCCGAGAATTGTGCCCAAAGAGCAAACCGGTCCTGTTGGTCCAAAGGGTCAGGTTGGGTGATCCCCTCCCAACTCACTTTCCTGTTTTCCCAAACCCTTAACACAGATACTCAAACAGACCATCCTGTTGTTTTCACACACAGAAATTTCACCACATAAGCAGAAGGTAAAATTAAATCATGTTGTTTGCCACTGTCAGTGAACAGTGTGTTTACCAGGACACGAGGAAAGCTGCGCCATGCGTGATTTGCTTAATACTGATTTTTGTAATTAGCAACCTCTTTTGGTCAATGAAAGGTGGAAGTCGCTTTAAGACTGGTACACACATAAAGGTTTTCTAAATCTCAACAGATTTTTTATCTGTGAGACACCCCACACATGAAGTTAAAAAATCATTGATTGAACAGTTTTGGTCGTATTGTGTGTGGTGTGCTCCGATATTCCCAATACAGCACACCACACACAGAAAGATATGTCTTTAACAAGATAATTTAACTTTTTGTGTGTGAAAAACTATATCAGTCACATTATTATTCAAAGAAAAACATGTGTAGAAGAAATCTTTAATGATTGAAAATTGCTATTTATTTGTATCACAAATATCTGATATTCCCAATACAGGACACCACACACGTAAAGATTTGTTTAAGACACACTAGAGTCTCATCCCCCAAGCCAGAAATCTTGCATGATCAAATGTGATCTGATGTAGTACCCTGACTGAAATGTAGGAAGCAGTTAAACCAAAATAACCATTAAACCAAACCAAGAAGAAGAACGATGAGCGTAAACAAACATGGAGGACCAGGACACAGAAGAGGAGTGTGTGATGGTGGTTTTAGGACTAATGTTAGTGGAAAAATGCCAAAGTAAAAGAAAGAAAAGACTATGGAAAAAATCGTAGAGACGGCTAGACCATGGACTATATATGTTTTTGCTTTGTTGATGGTAGCCATTGGGCTTGTTTGGTGTACCAGTACTAAAAAGGTACTGTGGTACAAAAGCAATTAAAACGGTACGTAACGCCCGCCATCGTAATGTCCACAAACGTAATAAACGTGTGATAGCAGAGCGAAGAGTCAGCAGCTGTATTTTGCACCCACAGTCAGTATTAGTAGGTGTATAGGCAAACAAACAAACAAACAACAACAACAATGACCATTATTCATTGTATTATTATATTTGTGGGAAGTTATTACAATATTGAAAGTTGAAGATTTTCACTACCCCACAAACGTAATAAATTCCTGCAAACGTAATAATTATTACATTTGTGGGAAATCGTGTGTTACGTTTGTAGTAGGCAGCGGCTATTACCGTTGTGGAAAATGTATTACGTTTGTGGGATTATTACATTAAGAGCTGCAGATTTTTGTTACATTTGTGGATATTATTATATTGGCAGGCATTACAACGGTACTATACTGCGTTTGAAAAAAAAGTTAGGATCACATGCAAACACAGTCCCATTTACAGTCAGTCATCTGTGCATCTTGGGAGGATCAGAGAGCTATTAACAGGGCATCTACTATGTTTATCATGTACATAAATAAGAATAATAATAGGATATAGACACTAACATAATTTTTTGTCCCCCTTTATTTGGAAAATTATTGAAAAGTATCAAAATACATATTGGTACAAGTACTGATCAGCTCGCTTCTTTATTGGTTACATTCAATCCCACGTCACAGTTGCAGAGTCAGTGACTTGGGATTGTCGGCTTCCCCCACAGACAAGACGACTTTTGATCATAAATATTGAACAGGTTTAACATTTACGATCGTCCGCCCCGACCATTTTCCCAGCAGATCGTCAGGAGAAATTGACTCCTAACACACCTCACACCACAGGATAATCTCACAGGATAATGTTTAGAGCCATCAGATAATCAGGCGTTTGCTGTCCTTGGTTGGAAGGGGGGAAATCGGGCCAAAATCAGCCAGATTATCTTTATGTATACCAGGCTTAATTTGGCTGAACAGTGACCATGTCTCCCTGACCTCAACCAAGAGGTTTAACTCAGGTTTAAGTTTAACTCAACCAAGTGGTTTATTTGCGTAACAGCTGATTTAAACCAACTCTTAAGAGACTGACTTCAATAGTGTAATGTAAAATCCTCCAAAGAGCTATAAAAATATGACTGAAGGTCGTAAAATTGATTGAAAACAATTGGAAAAAACTTGTGTGTATTACTAGCACCATGGGGCTAACAATTTAAAGGAGACATATTATGACCCTTTTCCACAAATTAAAATAGTTCCCAGGTGTCTTAAAGACGTGTCTGTGACATGCTTCGGTCAAAATATCCCAAGGATCAAACATCACAGCTCTTTTCATCTGCTCAAAACAGCCCTGATCAGAATGGCTGGTTTCACTGCCTGTCCCTTTAAATGCAAATGAACCACTGCTCACCCTGCCGCGCCCCTTCTACCAGCACCAGTACTCACAGGTAGGGGTGGTATTATGCAAATTCGAAAACTAATGACATCATTGTCAGGCAACCAAGGGAACATCTTGAAAAACCACATGGATTTCAACCCAGGGAGCAAATTACAGATATTTTTGTCAATTCTCACATTTTGGGGGCAGAAGGCAAGACAAACACCAAATATATGTTAAAGAGCCTTCAAAAAGTGATATTTCCATGATATGTCCTCTTTAAAGCACTGACCTCTACAGCTATCAAACAGCCTGTGTCCTCTGGATGCTCACGGTCTGCTTCTTTTTCTGATCAAAGCTACCATTTTGTCACAACAAGCCCAAATGTGAGACCAGCTCTGAGGCAGAACATCGCCCTCTTACTCTGCATTTCTGTCTGCCTCAGGAGGTGTTGATCGTCTGTCGTTGTGGCAACCCCCTCAAATTGCTGTGGCAACCTCTGAGCCTCAGGTCAGAGCCACAGCTGACACCAATTCATTAATCAGGGACTCCTCTGATATCTCTGCACTTTATCTACTTCTGACCTCTGTCTCCCATACATTTATATAACGTCTCTGTGAAACACAACCACACACACTGACACACACATGCTCCTACACACACAGGTAACTTTATTTACAGTTCACACACACACACACAGCTCCTCAATGCCAGTGCAGAGAAAGATGATCATGTGTTTGTCTGATTAGCTCTGTCTTGACCTTGAGGTTGTGGGTTTGATTCCCTAGTTGACAGAGATCACACTACCAGCAGCGGACCCTGTGGCACTCACATTTCTGGAAGGAAATTTTCTAGCTATTATTTACAATACAATAAAATTTTGTAAATGTCAAGGCCACCAGCCTCTTGAATTTGGGATGAATCAGAATGACCTCAAATATCCCATCATATATACAAACAGTTGGTAGAGATGAATCACATTGGAAGATAATTTTAAATAACAATAATAGTATCAGTGAGGAAACTCTTACTGACGTAACACACAATATCAGAGTTATAATAAATATGTATAAGGCTTGTTTGCTCACAGCATTTAAAGAGTTGTACCAATTCTGTGTTGACTTTTTTTTTTTTACCACAGTGGGGAGGGATCTTCACAAAGCGCAGCCGGGTGTTTACCATAAATTCAAAGGAGCAATGGACCAAGACTAAACTCAGCACAAAAAAACCATTACCAGATCTGAATGGATTGAACGCCCTTCCAGTTCTTAAATATACACACACAAGCTGGGCTTAGACCTTCATTGGCCATGACTAATACATGGTTCCAGACACTGATGTGATGTAGAGGAGTTAGGAGTGCACCAGTTCATTACAGGCCCACCGGGTGTACTGCATTTTGATGGATTTCCCCAGGACTCTCCACATGGTCTATGCTGCACATCAGGTAATTGCTGTTAGTTTAAGTGCACTGCCACCAGTCCCACCAGACTAAAGCCCTTATGGCACATTGTCCTTCCTCCACTCTGTGTGTGTGTTTTCGAGAAAGACGAGGGGAAAAAGAAAAAGAGAAATGAAGATGGAGATAAAGTGTGTGTGTGTGTGTGTGTTCTTGTAGGCCCATGCATTTAAAAGGCAGAGTGAGATTGGCTTTGTGATAATGATATATGAAACATAAACTCGAGGTCATCTGTTCCAATAAAGCCTCCAGTCTCTCAGCCGCCCTCTTGCATGCAGATGAACTAATGTAAAGGGCGCGCTTGGTATCACAGGTTACAATCTCATTTCTCTGCTGCACAGACAACTGAGGGGTTAGTTTACTGCCTGTCTTCAATGTTGAGATGATAGAGAGGGAAAAAAAAGGAGACGGCAGACACTGAGAGCAGAGGGAGAACAAAGGAATCCTAAAATAAAACAAAAAACAGCAACAAAAAAGGAGCACAGAGAGACTCAAGGTTTCCAATTAGCCAGTGTTGAAATGGGATGTGGACTAGATTGGAAGGATTGTTCGGTGCTAAGTGTCACTGAGCGGGTTGGGGTGGTGGTTAGTGGTGGTGGACGGTGGGGGGGCTGCCGGATTAGGAAGAGATGAGACGAGAAGCGCTGCATTTTCCTCTCTTCCAGACAGCTCATATCTGCTAGCTGCTGGAGGCTGGCTGAGAGAAAATACACACCAGGGGGTCTGGCTTTGGAAAGTTGCTGCAGCACTTCAACTGAAATGTCTGACCTCAGAACTGGGTTCATTTTTAGCTGCTCACATTTGCGTTTTCTACACTGGAAGGTCAGGAAAGAATTTTAGCAGAGTTTTAAACTCTTTATTTTATTTTGTAGATTTGTAGTAACGTTTAAATTAGATTTATAGACAAATTTGTTCTGTCAGTGAAATCTTAAAGGAAATGTCATTTCTGATGATTGAACAGTGTCTCTGCAGGGAATCAGCGCAATTCTCTTGTACCACACAGGGGTTGTGATGGTGGGAAACAGTGGTGGACAGTGGGTGTACAATGCCCAGGACTCTGACTCCAGAGGTTTGCATCCTGAGTCCTGCACGTGTTAAAGCAACAAAAGCACTTTGGGCAAGGTTAAAGAATGAACTGAAATATTACCAAACATGAAGATTTCATCATGATTTGGTCACATGTTATTAGGTATTATAAGAGAATAAATGAGTTATGTTGTTATTTCTGAAACTTGTCAAGTGTGAAATACATTAAAATGGAACATAAGTGGAGTTTATATATTGAATTTGTATTTACATATTAAATAAAAAAAATGCCATTTATTGACATGTACATGCAGACCATACAAATATTTATGTGTCTGTGTGCTTATATTTTAAACTACATGACAAACATAAATATAGACTGACATTACCCCACAATTAGAAGAAATGCAAGTTTAAAATTAAATTACATTAAGTAAAACATACACATACAGTATATTTGATGTTGTTTTGATGCTACTATAAATTAAATAATTTCATTAACATGTATGCTCGTAACATGTTATACATCGTCATTGTACTTACACCATGTACAAAGGTACTATGGGCAGGTCATGTCCCATGTATTCATACCATAACTCATGCACACACACATATCAACAACAAGATGCAGAAATGTAAGTAGTTTCTGAAGACAGGGATGATTTTAAATTGATCTGACAACCTGAAAACGGCTGCTACTGTAAATTTATTTGAGCAACATCACCATTCAGCTGGAGTGGTGTTTCTGAATCAATATTCAATATGAATCCAATACTCACTCTATTTTATTTGACCAAAGCAGCTGAAAGATGCTGAGATGCTTGGAGCTGAGGGAACCTGAAGAGTTTGGTGATAATTCATCACTACACATTACAAATAGGCATTTAATCCATCGTTATTATAAAAGACATAATTGTACTACACTTATGTGCAAGTGGTGACACTTTTCATATTTTCTTCCACTGATGCTGTAAAATCTCGACCTACATTTTAAAATTTGTATTACCATTATGTTTTCATGCATTTACAACCGAAGGTCATTAATAATTTGTTTAAAAATGTAATATAATAGAAACAAAATGTCAAAAGTAACATTGTAGCCTATTGCTCTCTATAGGATGTTGAGAGATTGACACAGATAAAATATTATTTCAAAATCCAGTTTGACTTTGCTGTTGCTTTTATGGACAACTAGCACGGGGCTTGTGAGCCGATATTTACTGAGGTCTAATGAGGAGTAAATGAAGTGTGAAGATGGAATAACAGTTTAAAGGATTTTTTGATTTTGGTGAATTTGCTCGACTAGATAAGCAAATTAAGAAAATTAAGGATATTCTTTCAAATGGACCCATTCTCTTTCATCCATTGATTCCCATCCCCCAGATAAACAACCCAGGCCAATGAATAAACATCGGACCATTTTAGTGCCTAGAACTCAGTCTCTAGCAAGAGGCCTAATTCAAGTAACATCCTTTCCAAGGGATCGATTCCGTGAAGAAGCATAATGCTATGCTTGGTTGTTCAGCTTGTCTCAAGAAAGCAATTCCAGCACCACCGGCGGCATTTGTTACTGGGTTGTCTTAAAAACCTCCCTGCAAGAAGTTATTGTGCTGCCATGCCATGGTGGAGAGGCATTTAAAACAATGAAACAGCTGCTCAGGGGGCAATTAAACCCAGGTCAGAGCTGATTTATGACCCATTTGAATGACATGACAAACTCAGTTGTTTGTGTATATTTGTATATCTGTGTGCACTCGCACACAGTAATACAGAGACATTATCACTGAGGTTTTCACATTTACATTGTGTTTACCAAGGCCATTTATTTCCATCGGTGAGCTGCACATAAACAATGGCTGCTGGAGGCACTTACTGTTAACATTAACACACTGTTACTGCTGCAGCCATCAGGAGATAGCCTCTTAAATTGGGGACAAAATCCACAGTCACTTGTAGTGCAAAATCCATGTGATTTTTCTGCTGAAGTGAATGTGAGACCTCAGCTCTAAATTAGTCTAATCAAGTGGGAGTCTTCCAGACAGTCTTTCAGTGGGCAGACTTCAGTAGACAGACTGTAGCGCTAAGAGGGCTGTAACTCTGCAGGATATCCACTTCCCAAGATCCCAAGTGTCAGGAAGCATTGTGTTGCTCTGGTATAAACCCAGGTTTAGAGACCTATAGCACATTGAACTTTCTTCTTCCCTACTATTTCATGTATAAAAAATTCCTAATTCACAAAAATTCACAATATTACTATATTACTATATTATTATTTTTCTTTGTTTTACTCTTATGT
>OMNW01010781.1:38821-55311 GCA_900303245.1 Selene dorsalis
CAGCCTCTTTGGTATGCTTCACTAGTTTTGGTGTGAACAAGAAGTGTCAAAAGCTGCAGCAGCCAAGTCAAGTCAGTTTGTGCAGGTTTGTAGTGCAGTGAGAATATACAGCTATGGCAAGTCCTGAGGGAAAAACCTGATTCAGTTAGTCACCACCTGGATGCCTGGAAGCAAACTTTACTGTGTCACACAGTACTGGAGCACACTTTAAAGATGGTAATGCTTCAGTTTGACAGCTGGTAGATAATGTAGTAAAACAGAGAGGCTGAGGGAGCTGTCCACACCCTGGATGCAAGGTTGTGACCTTTTCCTGATGCAGTGTGTACCAGTGCAGACCTGGTACATAAGCCACAAAGGAGCAGGTGCAAAGGATTTGTCGGTTCTTTTTCCCCCCAAAGTCCAGAATTAAAAATCAGAGTCCAGTGATTTAAAAAGGGACAGAAATTATTACATGAGATGAGATGAGATGAGATGAGATGAGATGAGATGAGATGAGATGAGGGATGTGAAAACTGTTTTATGACTAACTTGAAAAACTATGAACCTATCCTTCATGCTGTGTAATCTCCACACAGGAAGTTAACACAACTGTCACCATCTGCATATCAAAACCCCCTGTGTCACATCACCCAAACGTGACGTCAGCTGGCGATTGATCCCAGCGGAGGGAAACAGCCTGACCCAGCCTGGCAAGAGTTTTTCAATTATTCACCAGCCCTCGCCCTTGGCCCGAGGCTGTTCAACTCTTTTACAGTTGCTCTCTCTCTATACCTCATCACTTGCTGTATTCATGAATAAAAAAATACGGAGGGCGGCTCGATACGATCCACCTACGCAGTTATCAGAATTCACTTCATGAGCTGTAAAACTTCCTGCCTCACTGCCTCTCTGCCAAACAGTCGTTGGGAAGCTTCTCGCTCCGAGTCCTGATCAAGGCAGATGAGTTCAGCTGATACTGATACTAGTCTAAAGTTGCTCTGAGAAACTGCATGATGATATTTTACATACTGGTAAAGGTTTAGTACAAATATTTCAAAATATACACTATTAAAGTATTAATATTCTCAACCTGACACCATCTGTAGCAGACAACAATTAACTGGAAGCAACTCATCAACGCCAGTTTTCCCTGGAGTCTTATAGAAAAACTACAAAAACTCAGGTCATCAGAATAATTTCAAAGCTGCTACGATAACATAAAAATCCCACACACAGTGGCCCCAGCTCTCAGAGACTTTCTGACATGAAAAGTCTAATGTGCTGACAGGTGGCTCAGTCCAGATAAGATCCCAAAAGAAAAGCACCGCAGCAAATGGCCGTCAACACCAAATGTTGAAATTCAAGTGACAAAACCACCAAGAGGGCACAGGAGCAGACCCGCTGGAATAAAGCTTTTTTTCATCCCCCCAGACTCACAGTGTAGGTTACATGACTGGAATCTGTGGTCAATACAAGCTCACAACATTTCCATGTTTCTTTCTATGGCATAAAATCAACCTTCAGAAACCTTAGAGGCAGAGAAATGACTCCAACATGGAACAACTGACAACTGGCTCCAACAGCAAATCACCACAGACTCCACAGATGAAAATATGCAACTTTAGAGCAGCATTAACTATGTTTACAGTCTGACACAAAAAACACTTCTGGACTGATGTTTTGCTCCACATGCACCACTCTTCTTTGCCTATTTTTATGATTAGCCAGGAGTTTGGTGAAGCCACGTAGCTACTGACATGGTGGAGATGGCCACCTCTCTTCAGTCTATAGGTGACGTCAAGGGTGCTATGTCCATCTTTATTTACAGTCCCTACATAAAATACGTCTGAAAAATACACTAGTTGTAATAACTTTAAGCTTTGTAGAAGAGGTAAGATGCTTTAAAGGACAACTTGGAAGTTTAGTGACCTTCACTGTTTTTCTCAGATGTAACTGACTTATCAGTAATTTTAAAAACTTCACTGTTGCAATATTGAATGATATCAAGTGACAATATCATTTCATCCTCTGCTGCACATTTCCATACGTCAGTACACACTACTGGGCTGTCTGTCCATATATTTCAGTCTACTTTGGGTTTTAGGCTGGTTTTATATGCTCTGAGCTCTGACCACACACTTCAAATGGAGGGAGGTCCAAGATAAAGTGTACAGTAATGTTCTACACAGGAGTGTGTGCTTTCCAGCAGTTTGACAGGCTCTCTCCTATTATAACAAGGTAATGTCCCTGTTCCCAGAGACAGGTCCATAAAGCTTAACAATAGAGCTTGTGGAGGGATGTGCCAGGCACAGTGACAGTGAGTCAGGCCTCATGACCCAACATAACGACTGCACATCTTGGTGGCCATTTTCCAAAATCTTGTGGTAAGGCTGAAACTAGAAGGGTGCAGAAGAACGTCCATGTTATTTTTAAGTCACCGAGGCTGTGTTATGTACCTCTGGGTGTGTTAGTGACATAGATACTGCCACTGAGACTTATGCAACAAAATACACAGATGAGTGCTAAAATAGCGTCGTGTCACTGCAGAGCAGCTCCTGCAGCAGTTTGTTTCTCCTCATGATTCACATGTTTATCTGCTTTTCAAACTGTGGTATAATCATTTGACTGTGCAGACATTGCTCTGCTGCACTTACGGTATCACCCAGGAAAACATGTTTCCCCCCCGATGCCTCATATCTTGCGGTTTCAAAGGTTTCTGTTTGTATGACTTAACATCCTCTTCTTTCATGGAGTTTCCCCTCTAGACTGACTGAGACGAGGCTGTGGAGCGATGAACACATCCAACTGAGCCTCCTGATTATAAGCTCTATTTATCAGCTTCCCCAAGACCAGGCAATGTAGGAGGCCTCACTCTTGTGTTCAAAAACATTTTAAATGTATCCCTGCTGCTGCAAGTGAATTTCCTAACTTTGATGTGCTGCAGGTTTGAAATTATCTATGTAATCTATAAGTTACAGATGGCTGTTCTGATCTGCTCTCTGCCCATCTCCAAACCAAATACTGGTTTACTCTTTGAGATGGCATCTGCAGTTGTCTTAAACAGCATCAAAGTCGTTATTACAAATCACTTTAGCATTCATATGCACAACTCCTGACTGACTGTTAGAATATCAGTGTCTTGATTTTTAAACCGTGAGTCTAAAAAACCAAGCGTCAGCCTTTGATTTTTTATTTTCATTTCAAGTCTCGTTGCTCTTGCTGGAGAGGACATTTTTTCTCTGATCATTGATTCACATTTCGGACTTTTTTAAGGTGACAAGTGGTCAGCCTTTGATGAGCTGCTACTTTGATCCATCACTTTATCTTCTGATAACTGACTTTATATTCTAACTTTACTCTGGACTTTACTGTATTGCATTCTGCTCCATGTCCAGTTAAATATAATGAAACTACCACATTCTCATGTTCAGTACTGTACAACAGTTTCAGGCACTTGAGGTGTTTAGATTGTGCATTAGTATAATCTGAGAGCCCTAAATTCTACTCAAATATACAGCCAGATTCATAAAGAACTATCTTCATCAACAAGAAGAACATGGAGTCCTACAGCAGATGGTCTGGCCTCCACAGATCCAGGACCATGGAGCCAGTCTGAGATTATTTAATCAGCCTGGATCCACACAGTCTGGGAGAAGCGTGGCAAGTTTTCCAAAGTTCTGGAAAGAAGTCTGAAAAGCTGTGGGCCTAATTGGTGCTGAGCCTGTGCACATTAAATTTGATATCATATTTTTCCCATTTAATGGACTTAGTAAGTTGATGTGAACTGATTGATAAAAGCTATTCATAGCATTATTTTTGAGAGCATCTTCACTTTTCTTTAGTGCTAAAAACAATCTTTGCACTGTATTTAGCTGAAAATTGTTTTTTTGTGAAGTTCTCAATACCACTCTCACACATGTTGGTTCATATTGTGAAGCTACAGATCAGGAAACAGCTCTGTCCACAACTCTAAAGCTCATATCTTTAACTTTTGTGTGATATCTAATCACAAATAAAGTTTGTGAGTAACTCTTAACACAGTGAAGACATAGTCCAGATCATAATTTACTGCAAGCTTATTGTTTTCATGACCTTTTGGTATCTTGACTTGCTGTGGCCTTGTATTTCAGTCATATCTGACATCTCAATCTTGGCAAGAAAGCGGCTGAGTTTATTAAAAAATGTCACCTTTTAGATTAGAGAGACAAAGTTCAGGCAGAAAAGTTAAGTGTTCAGTGTTTTCAAAGTACGGTAATAAACTGCAGTCCGTGTTCTTTTCTTATTACAGGTGTAACACTACGGAGTCCATCTCCATTTGCAGTTATGCTGTCATCCGTTTCATCGTGTAGACTTGTCTCAGCCTGCTTTAAATCCACTGAATTAGGTGTGGTTATAGTACTTTCATGTAAGTTATGGTTATAATTTTCCAGGTATGCGTGAGATCTGTATTTTGCCCCTGTCATCTACATCTTTGGGTAGTGCCCACACTATCGATCAAATGAATCAGCCAGCACTCTACGACTGTCTCAGCATCTATCATGCAGCAGGACTTTTTAAAATTTACCAGTAAAACCTCCTAGACAGGAAGTCCTGTTCTGAAAGCCCTTGTAAATGTGCTCACAGAGGAAGAGTGGGGTTTACTGACTGACAGAACGGCTGACATGTTGGTTTACGTCCTGCCTACCTGCCTATGTGTGGAATCTGCATGGAATACAATCTCACCACACGGCTCGGGTAGCTCCACCGATCAATACAGCCAGAGAGGAACGAAATAAATAGTCTCTCTTACCAGATTACTGCAGTGACAGTATTTTGCTTACATGAGTAAAATTAATTCTCCCAGGCTGCTGGGGAGAGAGATGGGAAAACAATAAAGTGGGAGTGTGAGTGGACTCCTGCAGGGTGATATCACAGCACACAAAATACGTGGACACAAGTGGCATGGAGGACGAGGGAGGCACGGATGAGCTGGTGATATATGTTCAACTCCTTTTATATAACTCAATGGCTTTACTTAATAAAAGGATAGTATTTTATTCTGTAAGCGTCTTGGGAAAGGAAGGCATGTCTCTTTTAGGCAGCAAATCTAACTCAGATGGTCAGGTTCATCCAATGTATTCATAATTTAACGCAAAGCTTAAATTTCCACATTTGCAATGGGAGAATGGTTCAGCTTGTTCGAGTGGAAAATCATGTTAGGAGTCTATTATAATGTGGAAAAATTGACCAGGGACTTTAGTTACATTTCACATAATTATTAAGGCACAAACCTTAAAAAATAGCACCCCAGTAAAAGAATAAGTGAGAGAAGCCCTATTCATTTCCCAATTTAAAAAAGATACCCCCACGCTCTTTTTTTCTATAGTCATATTGGCTCCAGTAAAATGTAAATCAGCTGCTGAAACAAAACTCTATCTCCCAAAGAATAAGACACACTTTGAGCTGATGCAGGGACAGTTTATTTTAAGACAGGTAATTATTCAGGCAGAGAGCTATCTATATGCAAGTTCTCTCCAAGTAGTCAAACACAGAATAAGTTTCAAATTGTAGCTTGTTGTCCCCAGTCAGAGAGGAAGCCTTTGTTTTATTTTGTACACACGTTTAATAAGGCTGTGTCTACACAGTTCCAATTACTGTGTAAAACCTTGAAGTTGCTGTTGTTTTTTGCCGAGGAAGAAAAGGAGGAGGACTAACACCCACTGTCTTTATGAGTTGTCATTATTGTGGCACCGAATGTTCTCTTTACAGCCAGGTTTGACATCAGCAAAATTATACCTATAGCCTAATTACCCACAAGGGTTCAAATAAAGTCCACTTTTCATTTGGCTTCCAAAGTAACTCCCAACTATGTCTGTGATCAGGTTCCCTGGACTCAGCAGCTTTTGTTTTAGTACTGTACTCTTAGTTATGCCTATGCAACCCCCACATAGCCTCTAAAATAACAACAAAGGATACAAATCTCCCTTCAGAGCAGCTGGAACAGCTGGATTGTGTATTCATGTTGGAAAACAAAGATCTATACGGCCATTAATCTGATCATTTAAAACGAAGGTGACACTGAAAATAGAAGTCCATGTGATTCACTGGCTTTAGCCTCTCATGCATTTCGGACTGCTCTACATATTTTACACAGCTATGGGGAAAATGTTACTCCTAGCTGTGTATGTACGCAACATTTTCAAAGTATCTCTTTGAAGATGTAACTTTGAAAATTATCTCTGTTGCTCTGCACATAAATTCCCTTAACTGGTGTCAGCAGAACATCCACTTCCCTGCCTCTTTCTTCCTATTAATTTACATTCATATGGAGTGATGGGAAATGAAACAGTGAACCTTTGTTGAGAGCTGGTGGTGATGCTCTAATGAATGGCTCTCTCATCCCTGAGATGCAGTTTGTGACTGTGACTTGCAGCCTGTGGCTGACACATTGGGGTGACACAATGAGAAGAGGCTTGTGGAAAGACGGGACGAGCGGAGAACCCAGATAAAGCTGCTCCGCTGAGCTGCCAGCAGGGGGTCTTTGAGTTGTCTCCAGGAGAGGGGCGGAGGGAGGAATTTTGGGAGGCAGAGCTCAGAGTAAACAGTATCTGCCGAAAAACAACAACAGCAACAACCATGCTCCCTAATCAAGTGGCTCTATTGAAATGCAAAGCCCCGCTCCTTCAGTTCCTCACGAAAATCGCAGAGTGATTAAAAGTAAAATACATTATATGCGCCATTACTCCACCTAAATTACATGTTTAAACACCAACTAGGATTCTACAACATCATATAATTAGGCATTATTAGTGTCATCATGAAATATGGCATGAGTCTAGTGAAGCTAGGCAGATTAATTACGTGAAACAGCACCTCAAAGGCACACTGGGTATGAGACTTGTCTCTCTCCCGCTCTGTTATTTTCCTGACTGTATGTTCTAATCCATGTCTTGCTGCCCTAAATCCCAAACACTGGTTTGTGTTAAGCCGAGAGGACTTATAAAAGGGCAATCAATGAAGGGAGAGAGGGAATGTCAAGACACAATATCAAGTCAAACGACGCTAAAATGTATTTTCACATCTCACAAAGTTCAGAATCAATATGGTATCTGCTCATTAACCATTTCGGAGATGCAATCGACCTGAAATTAAAAAGAACACAGAGGACCAAACAAATGCCATGGAAAAAAAACAGCGTTTGATGCCATTTGAACGTCTAGTTTCATTCATTTGTCAAAGGATGTGTTTCACATTTTGGTAAACAGATTGATTTGCCCTCTTGCCAAGACCTAGATTAGAAGATTGATTTCACGGTCATATCTGGAGGCCAGATATGAAGCTGCAGTCGATTAGCTTAGCTTAGCATAAAGACACCAAGGGAGGACCGGCTAGCTCGGCTCTGCTCCCAGGTAAAACTGTGGTGTTGGTATCAGGTGTCAGCCTTCTCATCTGAATTTCATGCAGAAAGTGCAGAAACAAACCGTGAAGGTATTCCTTGAACTGCCAACTCAAAGACACACAAGCATGTTAATCTTTTACAAACAAAACAGCGAGGCAAGTGGCTCTGCTTATGAGGAATACATCCCAAATAAAACTCCAGTATCACCCAAGATCGCAAACACAGTTAAACGCTGCCAATATGGGAGCTTTGCATGCCGTCTGCACTTTTAACTGAACGGCAATACATGCAGTCTCAGACCTATTTACGATTTTGGGCTGATCCTTTCCTTTGAAGCTGTTATAACAGCAAAATCAGGTCAGATCTCCAGGCTCAGCACACACACATCGAAGAACAACACAACAACAACACAGTATTTCATAGAGATAGAAATATTCTGCCACTTCTGCACCACAGAGTGACTGTAAACAATATAATGTTTCCTAAGTCTCAGTGCTAAGGCCTTATTTCACTTGTTGGCAGAGAATCATCCCGGTTCTTTACAGCCTGCCAGATAGCCACCAGCACTGCTGAGAGAAGAAGAAGCACTCCACTGGGAAATTCTTTTCTTCTGGTGTTTGTTGTCCTCCATCACAGACATGATGCATACATACATCCAGAGGAGGCAAAGCAATTCAGCCGGTATCATAAACATGTCTTACTGGAAGGAATAACAACCACTTAAACATGAACACCAATGATGAAGCGCTTTTTCTGAAAAGGAAATTGTGTTTTAGACCCAAACATCAGTGAGTTTAATCATCAATTGATCACAAGCTTGCAAATTTAGTCATGATCCCCTGTGCTGCACCCTTTATTACAACCACATAGCTCTGTTTAATGAAACAACTTTATGTCCCCTGCTGCTTTGAAGTCTCCACCCAGGCACAAACCCTAGTTACTGTGAAACAGCTCAGAAAGCTACAAGGAGCGGTCATGCATTAATGAAACAGCCTCAAAGATACTGAGAAGTTCAGTTCTTGGACTTTGACATGGTCAGCAAGCAAGAAAGCAGAGAGGCACTCAAAAACAAGATCTCTCCTCGGCCCAGCTTTGGCACACTGTTATCTTCTGAAGTTTAAAGCCAACATGTTGGCAAACTGTGTCCTGTTTACACTGCATTTATCTGGAGTTACGTATTTGACCACCCAAGAAATGTAAGCAAAGCATTCACTCTGCTTTTAGCTCTGGTTTGGTCTCTACCAACTCCTGTGAGCATGGCCTGATACTTTACCTCCTTACACCTTCATTATATTCACCAGCTAGTCACTTATAATGTTAAATCAGGGTCTCAAAGCCAGCTGTGGCTGAAACATGGCTGATGACTGCGCTGCAACATAGGCCTACACACAAAAAAACAAGCTGAGAGTCAGACTGTAACAGCAGGTGGACGCAAAACTTCAGGAGAGGCAGAGTCCTAAGCTGGCCCTTCAACCAATCAGGAACCCCGAGACCAAAATAGATTTGATTGGTCAAAGATACCAGGAGCTGTAGGTTTGTTTTCAAAACAAATCCTGCCTACGCCAGCTTTAATTTTACGAGATGCAGCAGCAAAAATAGACCAGAATAAATCACATTATGACATATTATGCATATTTTACCGCTTTTGCTTACCATTGTGTCAGTTTTAAACACCTACAGTGTGGTTCTGCATGATTTTCAGCTCCGAAAACTCCTTAGCTGTCTCATGCGGATGTCAAGCAAAATCGCTATGCAGTCACTTCCAGACTGGACACCATGTGAAATCTGGTCGGTGGATTACGACAGGACCCCTATAGCTCATGTTGTGCAACTTTGCAGAGGTTCAGCATGGACATATGACATTATAACATTGGATGTTGGAACAAGGATGTTCTAAAATATGCTACAGCATAATATGTCTCCTTTAAACAACTCACTGCCACCAACAGCTCTGTTTACTGTCACGTGACCTATAGTGGCTATAGTGATTATGACAGAAGGAGGTGGGACAGTGTTAAGAGCAATGGACAGGACTGTACACAGGAGACCACAACAGATAATCCATGCTGTCTCTTTAATCCAAGAGTATTAGGGAAGTACTTCTTTCAGTCCAATATGATCTTTCCTTAAACCCTCTGAACTGATACTCAGCATCAAGTAGACTTTTCCTTTTGATGTTTCTCAGATTTCACAATGAATCTATGTAACATTTAGAGGAAAATTATTGAATTGTAAATATAAAACTAGGCCTTTATGGTGTTTAATAGTTTTGTCCAGTTAATGACTGACATATGTGCTCATCTTCTGTTTTATCCATTGTACATTCCATCCATACATTTACAAACGGCCCCCTGAGATAATTCATGGAATATTTTCTCCTTCCAACCAGTCTCAAGATACATATCCAAAATAAAATGTAATTTCAGGGATTTCTCATTCAAACACGAAGGCCTTGTGAGCAGGTGTGTCTGAAACTGACTAAACTTAACCAAGGTTTCACTATTATAACCATGGTGATGAAAGTTGAGTACACCTGCTGTCACGGGGGGTGATTTGAGGAGACAGGAACGATCACAGCTGAAGTTGCAAATATGCTTTATCAGACACACACATACACACACACCTGTCTGAGAGAGCAGAGATGTGAATTTCCTGGAGAGGCCATCTTCAGAACTAATTCTACTAACACATTTGAGGTTTTACAAACTGTCCTCATTCTTTGACAAGCCTTTTAAATCAAAATTGCCTTTGAGTCTATGAGAGATGAAATTTGTAACTTAAGGTTTCAATTCACCGAGAACCATCTGAATTACATTAGATCTCCCATGTGTGCAGGAAACAAAGTCAAAGTCATTCTGTAAAGCATCACCTTGATATGCATCAGTTCTAAACCAGATTTATATCTGACACAGCACATTACTTGCCTGCTGTGCTGAGGTTTCTCCAGGCTTGAAAACCACATGTGAACCCCCATTGTGAGCCCCACGAAGGCTGCATAAAGATTTTGATACAAAGTGGCTTAAAATTTTAATGTTGCTGTTATTAGTCTTCAAAACAAGTTTAATCTTTAAAGGAAATTGATGGGCTCGTGAGCAAAATTCTCAGTTTCTACAGTGTTGCATTAGGATGCTGCTGGTGCCACATGGAAATTTGTAAACTGATCTGAAGGAATGAAAGATTTATTACACCCAAGGTGGTTTATCTTGGACAGGTACAAAATATGTTTTCTAAATGGGCAGACTCAGCTTCATTCAGATAATCTTATAAATCAAACCCGTGTGCAAAGTGAAAAATGATATCAAGATACTGTTTAAGATGAATTAGAGAATCTGACTTTTATAAATGAGGGTCCAAGTAATTCCTGCACATCACGTCAGCTCTCTGAACATGAGTTAACAGAATTAAAGACAAGGGTCTGCAAGTGAGTAACTGATAAATCATCTCAGTCCCAGTTTGAACAGGTGCAGAGAATCATTTGAGGGTGACTTTGAAAATGACAGAAATAACTTACTTTATTTAAGTAGAGGAATCGTGTGCCAAAAAGCATCTTCACGCCATCCATGACTCCACTGTCACCAAGACCTGCAGCCTCCTCTTGTTCCTTGCAGTGTGCTCCAAATCTAAATCAACACAATCAGGACGGATCAGGTGTTTTTCCACAAGCTACTTACCAAAATTTTGTTGCTTTGTCTCAGTATCATGCTACAAACTCATTTTTTCATTATCCAGATATGACAATGTTAAAGTCTCACTATGTATTATAAAAAAAAGTCACTTATTTCAGCAAACAATCTCTCCAATAAAGACCAATAATGTGTGCTGTACAAAAACAAAAGTCTATGTTCGCTGTCATTAGCTGAAATGTTTGTATGGTGTAACAATGTTGATAATAAAGTGTGAACAGTGACACTGTCAACATGTGGTGCAGCTGCAGTGATGAAACAGCTGCAGGAAAACATCAGACAACAAAAAGTCATTCTAATTTTAGAAGCCGCCTTGCACAGTGCGTCTCAGTACAACAGTTAAGTATGTTTCATGTGCAATAACAGTTAAATGTAAGATGTTCAGTATCACCACATAGCAGAGTGGACAGTGCTGTATACAATTAGTAAGAAACTGGGACAGAAGGAGGATTGTGGTGAGGTCAGAGGAGAGAGAAAAATAAGTGATGTGCAAGTGAAGAAAGAAAGGAGGAGGGAGTGTGAATGTAGGACTCTCAGCCTCACCAGTGGCTTCTGCGTGATGTTGATACTAATGACATCATGAGTATCTGGGGAACTCTTTAAAAGGGCCAGACAAGAGACTGCATGAGGAGCTGTGAACACAATTACAGTAGTTTCACTGTAACGTGAAAGTTCAAAGGCGAGGTTATGGAACTGCAAAGGAGGAAAATGGGAGAAGGTTAACAGTACATTTTATCTGAGAGCCACACACTCAAAGCGCCACACTTCACTGCACTTGAAATAAGAAAGACCAGATGGACAAAGGAAATAAATCGTGTCTTCTTCTACTCCAGGTAAGGCCTCAGTGTGTGCTGCAGTGAAAAAACACAAACACCAGCTGTGAGCGTCTCAACAGACAGAGAACAGGTGACAGTGAGTGACAACAGCTGCAGGTAACAACACAAGCAAGCACAAGTCAACACATTAGATTAAAAGTACAAACTACACTTTACCAATAATCTTGTTACAATAAAGATACTGTATTGTTGGTCTAATAATGTAAGTTACATCCTCAACAGTAGCACAGTCACAAAGAGAGCACAGCTTACCATTCCCCTTGAGCCAGAGGACTTTAAATGAAACTTCCACAAGATACTGAGATACTTCCACAGGCAATTTGAAGTGTAGAAAGATGAGAAATGGAAAACCAATCTTCCACAGCTGCAGTGAGAAATAACTCTAGCAGGAGCACTAACTTACACAGCATCAGCTGGCTTGTAAAAGTTACGACCAAAGGCAACCCAGGCAGGCACACTTTAACAAGGGGCTAATGAAAAAACTACAGTCCCTTGGTGATAAAAGCAGCACATGTAGATGCCATTCTCGATCATAAAAAGCATAAAAAGCCGAGGTTTGGGGTCAAACTGTGGTCTGGTTGGGTTCAGTCTTCAGTGAAAACACGTAGTGTAAGTTGTCACTATCTGAGAATCCGTCTCAGACAGAAGATAGTATCAAATCTAAATCGAGAAACGCTGAAGGATCAGTGGCAGTGTTATCTCTACCATGGATAAAAACACTGTGACAATGACTTTATAAATGATTCTAGATATTTAACAAGTGTGCTCAGTGAAAACATCAGAGATGAAAAATACACTGACTAAAAGGTGAACCTAAAACCACAAGGAAGAAAAAGATTACAACTGACAGAATTACTCAATTCTCAACTTCATTAGCAGCCATTTATATTCTACTGTTATATTCTACTGATCTCAATTTGACTGCACAGGTACTTAATTCACACTCAAATCATATTCAATGAGTCTGAAATCATGGGGTTCACTTTAGGAGATAAATGGTGCCAATAAGCTAATTTTATCATCGTGCAGAAGAGAGTTGCCAACATACATAATGCAAACATTCATGAATTTAAAACAAACTGCCAAGTTCTTGCACTCAAGCAAGTGTTACAAAAGTGGAGGAAGAACATGGAAATACATAGAAACTCTGGCTCTTGTACTCACTTTAAGTTGTTTGACTGCTCAGGCCTTCAGGATCTTCTCAAACATAAGTAAAACTGGTATAAAAAAAGAAAAAGAAAAGAAAAAAGAAGTGTACTTACAGAGCATGAAGGAAGACCATGACTTTCCTGAGGGACTTTGTGAGGAAAAACATTCATTGAATATGTGGTGCAGTTGACTAATTGGAACCTAACATGTAAATGGTAAATGTAAGTGGTGAATTCACTCTGGGGTTTTCCATATTTACTCATGTCTGTATCTGAAGTGCTTCAGAGAAAAGCCACAGTTCCAGGAACAGCTCATCCTCATGAACTGAAGATCCTATTCATCATATTTAAACTTAGTATCTCTTAACAACAGAGAGAAAATCCATAACTATTTCAACATGACTATTTTGTCTTTATATCGCTTAGTGTTAGCTTTTAATCCACCGTTATCTCAACTAGTCTCAGTCAAGCAACAGTTGTTTTTTTTTTTATATCTCAGTTCAGGATTCGAGACAAAGCAAAAACAAAAAAAGAAATTTAAATTTTTCTGGTCTGACTAGATTATTTTTGTAAATCCTTTTTTTCCCAGTTGAATACCCTAAAATTTCCAGAACCAATTTGCAATATATCAAAAAATACTGTCCAATGTGGTTGTTGCTCCCAAATCCTTGCACAAACTGAACTGACTCAGTGTCCAGTAGTCCCACAGTTCCCAGCAGTTCTGACCTATCAGCAGTGTGAATGTGTACGTTCACCTCTTTAAGTGCACACGTCCTTGTCCTTGTTTTGTTTTATAGCTCAGTCTCTAAACAGCTAAACAAAACAGCAGCATTTAAAATATTTATATCCCTCCAAATTATTAAACACACAGGCATAAATACATCTGTGTATCTAAACTTCATCACAGGGGTATATATCATGCACATGTTTGGTCTATACACACAGTCTGCCCAATCCACACAATTCATAGACATAAATAATTTCAGTTTCTCTGTGACCTTCAGTGCAGATATTTTATGAGGTCCCATCTTACAGAAGAACGCTTCATTTCTTATTCATGTTTTTTTCCCCCACAACCATTAGTGAATGTTCATCCTGACTGAGGAAACGCTCGGCTTGATGAGTGGCTCGTGCTATTGCATATTTCACATGCACATAAACAATGTCAATACATAAATATTTTACATTTTAGAAACAGACACCGGACTGTAAGTCTTCATCAGAGAGGAACTTTGTTGACAGTGTGAACAGTAGTGTGGGGGATAAGAAGGTTTTCTTGTTGTTCAGAGCATGGACGGTTACTTAGATAATGAGGACATTGTAAAAGCTCTTAAACAACACTGTCCCCTGTTGGTGGTGCCTGCTGAACTGAGTGACCTTAACAAAGAAGAACACACAGGTTGGACTTTGTGAAAGAGTCACGACTCCCATTTCTTTTAAACTCTTTTCTTTAATATTAAATACATTACTCTCTATATCCACATATGAAAGAATCTATCGCTATTTACACTCAACCCTCAAAATAGAGCCGTATCATACAAACCAACATCTCTTTCTGTCCTTAGACTTTAGCAGTGATTGTCGCAGCATTTCCTTCGCATGGATTTCGCTGCAGGGAAGCCCAGCAGCTGAAGGACTGATACCTTACCCAGCGAAGTCAATACATGGAAAATGCATCATTTAGCCTTATTGCCAGGCTCATCCAAGTATTAACATTTACAACTGCACAAATGCACATATCAACATTTTGTTGAGCAGATGTTCTTTGACTGAAACACCTTCTGGAGTTGGTTTTGATCTGTGCACAGAACCTGCCACACATACGTAGATTTAGTAGACAGTAAAGAAAGATTTTGGTTTAAAAAGCAGTAAACAATAACGTGACATTCAATATTCCTGAAAGAAACCATACGGCAGAGGTGCACACCGACCTTACCCTTTTCATTGTAAAGGTAAATTACTGTGAGACATGAACTGTCTGTGCACCACGCACCTAAACCACGCGCCATTAACTGAAGGCTTTGTGTCTAACTACAATGAGCTAGAAGACCACACATAGCTCAGCTGCTGTTTAAGAACCTCCATCTTCCTTCATAACATGAGACTCAACTAATGACAAGGATGAAGCCACTAAGCTCGTTAATTCATTCCTCCACCTTAGTTTTCTTCTTGGAGGTTCTGGGTTTGACATTGTCTGACTCGGCAGGTTCTGGGGAGCCTGGAGGATCAGAGGGCGGGCTGGGAGCTTTCTCCACATCAGGTTCTGGCTCCAGGGGCATGGAGGGGCCTTTGGAAATTCCTATAAAACAACACAAAAATAAGAGCTGACACCATTATTTTTTATACTTTTTTAGTTCCCGATGACCTGCATAATGGATGACTTCAAGTATGTGCCTACTGTTTTAATGGAATCTCAAGTTGGCCATGGTGAAAACACAGGTCATAGTTCACCAGGGTTTGACTTCCACCATGTAGATATGCACCACAGAGGCCCACCATTGCCAACAGAAAACACTGATACACTGTGCTTACTTTACTGAAACCATGACATCCCATAATGTTGTTGAAATATTGTTGCCTAACGTGACTGTACACTTTTTTAAATGATCCTTTATTTAACCAGGAGATACATCATGACTTTTAGAGAGACCTAAAAAGAGAGAGCTGACCTGGTGAGAGAGGTGTCACGTCACATTTTCCAGTTGTGAAATCCCACACATGGGCCTGTTAGACTGGCTTGTTGAAATGCTTCCATTTTATCACTTTAAAACATTCATAAAGCTTTAGCTACTATTAACTATTTTAACGACTATTCTGACTGTCTAACATTTATTTTGGACGTTAGTTTTTCACTGGAGCTGTCTCTATAACACACATGGATGAGATTTAGAAGGCTGTTGAATGCCAGTGCAACAAACATGACAGTACAAACCTTTTAGAACCATTAACATTGCTTCCATTGATGCTATTAACTTTTTTTAATATCACTTATATTTAGCAAATGGCTTTAATGCACTCTATGCACCTGTGAGATTCCTTTCCAAATCCAAAACAATCACAGTTATCAAATGATCGCTTAAGTTAATCGTTTTTCCATGTAGTGTCTCAACAGTGGGGGACTTCAGGACTACCACTGGATCCTGACCTCCAACAAAATCAAACTAGTTGTTGTAGCAATACTAACACAGACAAATACATATAATCTCCTATTGAAATGGTGAGTATTTAGCACTTAAAGAAGACCTGTTAAACAGCTACACACGATTGCCCGCACTTACTTCAACATAAGTAACGTTAGCCGAGGGGGCGGGGCAGGCCTAGAGCATATACCTCTGCATGGCCATGTCGGGGAGTCTGGCACACATTGACGTCACTGAGACTTCAATGTTAAAAAAAGACAGTAAAACACATCGTGCAGAGCAGAGCCGTCCAAAACAGCTGGCAGGGCTCACCTCCAAATACATAA
>OMNW01010782.1:10887-23143 GCA_900303245.1 Selene dorsalis
TATTATGAGTTTCTGCCTCTTAAAGGTAAGCTATAATGTCAACCTCAGCTAAAGGTGCATTTTGGAGTATTTGGAGCTCTGTCCAGTCCGTTAAACTTGTCATCCAGCCTGCAGACCTAATGCCAATCCTTGTGTATTCAGCAACATATAAGCGACCATACTCTGCTGTAACATTTCTTTAAATATCCATGTAGCAGGAGCAACAGCTGGAGGTGAGCACTGCAGCAGAAATGTTTACTCCTCTCTTCCAAGCCAACAGCCTCAACACGGGTCAAATACTTCTAGTGGGGATTGATTGCCTTTTTTTTTTTTTTTTTTTTTTTAATTTCAACTCACTTTCTCACAGCTACAAATCACTGCCACAGTCACTGAGGCTGAATTACACATTTTCACAATGTGAAATTTTGGTGGAGTTATTCAGTGCAACTCAGGAATGAGAAATCTGAAAAAACTCAAATGGAACCACTTTCATTTATGGTATCAGCTAATTTCAGTCCAGTATCGTCTGGTTTCAGTCCAGTATCAGTTGGTTTAAGTCCAGTATCAGTTGGTTTCACTTCAGTATCGTCTGGTTTCAGTTCAGTATCGGCTGGTTTCAGTCTAGTATCAGCTACTAAGTTCAGTATCGGCTAGTTTCAGTCCAGTATCGGCTGGTTTCAGTCTAGTATCAGCTACTAAGTCCAGTATTGGCTAGTTTCAGTCCAGTATCAGTTGGTTTCAGTCTAACATCAGCTTTTTCTCGTCTATTTCCAAGTCTTCCATAGTTTCGGCTGCCTGACAGTACACTTTTTTTCTGGCTCCAGTCCAGCTTGTGAAAGTGGATCGAACCCATTATTGTCTTGTTCAGAATCAGACTCTGGCACAAACCAATGAAGCAGAACCAAAGAACTACAATCATTAGTTTACAACAAGATATTCGGCGCAACATTGATGCCTGTACATCTACTTTGGCTGAAGTCTTCAAAAATCTGAACACTGAATAATTATTCTTAGTTAATTGAAAATAGTGCTGTATAATATCTTCCTCAGGCAAAGTACACTCCCCAAACAAGTTCTCATTTGAAAGTATATCTTCAAGTCTAAATGCACCAAGTTCTTGATAATATTTGAATAACTTATCAGCGACCAGATCAGCTGTATATATCTTATATAAGCCGCAGTAACCCGCCAACCTCTTAAACCAGGAATGACTCTCTTTCCCAGTTTTACCACTGGCTTTTATTGTGAAATCGTAATTACTTTCTGAAGTTTAGATTCTTGTTATAAAATGTAAAATTGGGCTGAAGAGAGAGGTCAGTTCTTTTATTCTTCTAATACCATCCCAGCTACAGGATCACTCTCATCAATATAGTGTCTTGCCACTTCAGGGAAAGACACAATTACTTATTATTGAGTGAAAACCCTTTGTTTCTTCTGGTATTGTTTTGTTATTGTAGTGTTATCTGAGGAATCAGAACAAACCAAGGGTTCATTTTTAATTTAATTTACAAACACTCATATTTATCTATAATGTAATGCACTGAGGAGAGTCTCATTAATACGGATCATATCTGCAATATTGGTACTCAGTTCGATCCCAAAATACTTCATACCAGATGGGATCCACTTAAATTGGCCAGCCCAAACCATAACTGGATACCACACATTGGTGACAGACATAGCCCCTGACTTGTGCAAATTCACTTTATGGCCAGAAGTCTGAGAAAATGTTTCAGTTGTATCAAGGAGAGTGTTTTGGATCTGTTGGATCTGAAACCAGCCAGAGAAAACCATTAGCACATGGAATATGTTTATGGTCTCCTCTACCAGCCTGTACTTCCACAATTCTTATCTGTGCTCTTATAGCTAATGCCAACAGTTCAGTAAATACTATTATACAGAAGTGGGGGAAGAGGATTCTCCTGTTTTGCACCTCTTAACAGCATAAATACATGGAGCAATTATGACCATGTTTTCGCTAGGTTTCACATGAATTAACCTAGTGCCTGTCCACACAGAGACAGGTTTAGGAATATCTGTGAAAGTTTTTTTTATTGTTTCAGTCTCCTTCAAACCCATCAAATGTCTTCTCATTGCTGAGAAAACAGACACTAACATGTCGTTGTCAAAGGAGGAAGCTGTTATCGGATTCTCTCCCGCCTCATAGACGGCGTAAATACAGTTAAAATTCACTAAACTAATGGGCCTGGAGTTACCACACTGTTGTTTTCCAGCCAAAAACACATTAGTTTCTTTTATATATTATTCAGCTTTTGTCTTCAACTTTGCAACAATATTTTCAACTACTTGCAGCTCCACTCTTCACATTCAGGAGGGGGAATAAGAAGAGGAGTCTGCCTCCACAGAACAAAGGAAACAGGGGGTCAAGATACAACGCTGGCTCAGGATGGAGGACGATGTTTGAAATAGAAAAAAAACAGCAGGTATGGAGGGCTGGTAGGTGGAGGAGTGCTTTAGTATCGCTCGCTATCAAGCCTCCTGAAAAACAATCTCATACAAAATCAATGAACTCAGCTTTAAGCCACCCGGAGTGCCAGATAACTACAGCAAAAAAAACCTGTGTAAGCCTATTCCACATAAGAGCCTCGGCTTATTTGGGCCTTAGCAACACCATGCATATGTCAGCCTTTTCCTCTATTAGTACGGCACGGTATTCGATTATTTCTCTTATTCATGAGAAGTATTAACGCCAGGACAGAAATAGAGAACCTGCCCGCAAGGGAGGTTTAGTCAGGTCTTCATCGTTTCTACTAGATGGCATGAAGGACGTGAAAGAAATAATGAAGAACCGAGTTGAAGTGAAGGGCCAATCTTTAGGTAATAGCCTTTCACTGGACTGAGCCATTTCACTAGCATGTAGAAAACAAGAGCACTACACAGTTCCAATAACATACTGACAGTGATGGACAGTGGAGGTGTTCTGTTAATTTCACATCAAAGTCTGCAGTAGTCAGATGCCTCTTTTTCCACCAAACTGGTTCCAGTGCTAGTTCGGAGCCAGAGCCTGACTTAGCACTGGTTCTTTCCTTTTCCATCGCCTAAGCACCGGCTCCTGATTCTCAAAACTGGTTCCAAGCAAGCACCAACTCCTTGCTGGTCTAGAGCTAAGAACCCGTTCCTCCAGCACTGGGAGCACGGTTAGCTGACCAACAGGACCAGCACGAAGATATTCAAAGATGTTATCAATACCGTATTAAGTTTGGTCGTACTGCATGACTGAGAAGCGAAAAACAAGCTCTAAAACACAATTTTAACATACTGTGAATTATTTAAAACACACAGTAAATAAGATTAAATGTTAAATGGTTGACTGAAAAAACAGCACTTTCAAGACAATCATTATTACTATTTTAGTTTAGTTTAATCTGCCTCATCCACTGTTCGTGTTTGCTCTGTAACCATGAACGTCACCGTATTATTCACTGTCACTGAAATTGTGGAGTGGCACTGAGTAAAAACGTCAATATCAAGAGACGTGCCAAATTTGTGGAACAAACAGTCGATGACATGTTCTTATCCTAACAATATATTCATATTTGACGACATCAGGAGTGGATGTGAAGAAACAAACTAAGAAAAGGAGAAACAGGGTTTTGGCATTTTTGTCTTCACAAGTTGGATAATACACTAAGTCCAGTTTTCAACAACAAATGTAATTCCCTTTTCTGATCAAGAAGAAGCCAGGAACTGTCCCACTGCTCAGGAAATAGGAAGTTAAGATGAATTTATCCCAATATACCCAAAATAGATTTTTTTTTTTTCGGTACCTCCATCTTCACCGAACAAAAAGAGGAAATTGCTCAGGGAATATTCTTGTTCTATTAATTTCACACGTGGTGGGTTTACACTAAATGCAAATAACCAAGCATCAGCACTTATTACAAATCACTGAACACTGTCAGATGCTATCAGTCTCAACAGATCTGTCCACATTAAGTTGGACTCAAGGTAGCCGTTGATCATAGACTCATTAATGGCAGTTTTAATCTGCATAAGGCAGAGCAGAGGGGAAGGAGAGTAATCTGCCAGGCTCTTCAGATGTTAAATATGAGTCCTGGTTATAACATCAATTGATGATATCTACAGAGAGAGAGAGAGAGAGAAAGATGCTTCAGAGCTCTTGGTTCGTTTGTGGCCATATCTTAATCTGGACTGGCAGAGAGAAAGGAAAACAACAGATGACTTTTTACAAACCCTAATTTATCATTGCATACTCAATTCATTACACTGAGAAAAAACAAAAACTCACAATGATCCAGAAACAACCTGTTTAGGAGACCAGCAGACGATGGGATCTGTTCATTTACAGCATCAGTTACAGTACGAAGAAAACTGTAAACTTCTACATATCCCAAGCCACAAATGTTTTTGACTCTTCTGTCAGATGTTTGTTCCAAACAACAAGATCTAATGGCAAACAGACAACAAACCTGCGCCATAGCAGAGGGAAATAGCACAGAGTAAATACAGAATAGTCGTAGTTGCAAGTACATCCTAACTGATATTGGATTTGTCACATACAAATACCAATATTAGCGATTACAAAAATCTAATATTAATTTACTTTACTTACTCTGTGTGATTTTATATCTAGGGATGCACTGATCCAATTTTAAGATTGGATATCAGCCCAGATATTGACTAAATTGCTAGATTGGGTATCAGATAATGGGGCTGATCTATGACGCTGATCGACATCACGTGTCAGCAGCACACGCACCAACAAAGTTAGGAAAGTAACGTTAAAGTCAGGCCTGATGCCCTCATTGTCTTCTACATGGCGAGGTGTACAGTTTATTAATTCAACAGTGGTATCAGGTATCGGCCAATACTATAATCCCAGGTATTGGTATCGGCATTGGGGCTGAAAAAGCCGGATTGGTGCATCCCTGGTGATAATTATAACATTTTTGATAAGGATCCAAAAAAAAAGCAAGATTCATGTGAGTAGCCTCCCCTCAACGCAAAAAGACTCACGAGGCACTTTATTATGAACACCGCACCAACACGGGTTAAATTCCTCCTTCATGTCACAGATTCACCAGATATTCAAACTCTCCTCTGAGCTTCTGCTCCATGTTCATGACACTGCATCACATCATCTCTGCAGATTTATTGATCTGGAACCACTGAACTTTGTATCATGTTGATGAATCTGCAATGAAGTGGCCATTACAAGAAAGTGAACTGCAGCCATGAAAGGATAAAGACGGGCAACATGTACTCAGACAGACAGACTGTGGCATTCACACCATGATTGATTGGTATTAAGGGTCCAACAGTGAACAAAGAAAACCTTCTCCATGCCAACACACCACCGCCAGGCTCAGCTGTTGACACGAGGCAGATTGGGTCTGTGGTTTCAGGCTTTTGATGCCAAATTCTGACCCTACCATCTGCTGCCTCAGCAGAAATAGAGCTTTACTTCTCTACTCTTTAACCGTCCAGTGTTGGTAGGTCTGTGCCCGAAGCCTCAGATTTATGTTCTTGGCTGGATCATGCAATGTGATCTTCTGCTGCAGCCCGTCCACCTCAAGGTTGCACATGTTGTGCATCCTGAGGAGCTCGAGCAAAAGGTGAGCGACAGTGGCCTTTCTGTCAACCGGTCTGCCTGCTCTCCTCTGACCTCTCTCATCGACGAGGCCTTTCCAACCGACTGATTTCTGGCCAGTGCACATGAAAGTCTCAGGAGCCATCCAAAGGCAGTAGGACACATGTGTTGATAAATCTGCATCCTCTGATATGAGTAGTGCCACATCAGCACTGAAGGCCATTACACAGAGCTGGCACAAAGCTCATTCCATACACTACTATACACACCTGACTGGGCTTTTATAAATCTGTATTCTGTTGATTCAATGGATGATTACATCAGCCCATTAATCCCGTCTTGTCTTTTTTGCCTTTCCTACTTTAGTTATGTAACATGGCATGTTTTATTGTCACATTACACAGCAGGATGTGACCATTTTTGGAATCATCATCATATAAGTTCAATAAAAACCCACCATCTGCCTCTGGCTACAGATGTTAGGTGTTCTGTGTTCAGATCATGTTCATCTGCACCATCCAGTGGAAGCATCTTTCTATTTGTTAAGCTGTTGTTGATGTTCATGACTGTGACTGGTCAGATCTTGCAGAACAGTAAGTCAGTTTTGTTTCCAATTTCTTTTCAGTTTTGGCACCAACGCACAGAACATAGTGACCTCAGATAACATAGTATTGGTTCATTTCTTTGCTTGGACAATTTATCCAAAAGGACTATAAAGTCCAGACTTGAGGTGGCCCCTGGCATTAAAGTCTGACTTGAAGCCATTAACACACTAGGCTCATCCTGCACATGACAACAACTTGAGCATTTAACAGCAGCTCTCAGTCTTACAAGATCCATCAGTTTAAAAAAAGGCTTGTTTGTTTTGCCTTTGAATATCTCTGCCAAGCCAGAATCTTGTGGATAAATATAGTTTTGTCAGGTTTTTATCACATCAGCTTTCAGCTCTCATTATTGATTTCACTACTCACCAAGTTTTGCAAAATGAATAATACAGTCAACAAGAAGCAAGTGCATTCAATAAGAATACTTCAGTACTGCAGAGCTATTTAAACACATTTCTAAATATAGGTATGTATGTTAGAGCATTAGTAGTTTAAGGGCGACTCTACATGAATGCATAATACCTGACCTGTTTAACCAAATGCCTTTGGTATCTCTTTGATAGATCTATGCTGTGGTCATGGTCACCTCTTTTCTTATACTGACAGATTCAACTTCAATCTAAATGGTAACTCCGAGGTAACTCTGAGCCACATGTGAGCTCTTTAATGTGTAAATGACGTTGAAAGGACAAATAGCTGCTTAAGAAATAATCAGTGGCCAGAGGCTCCCACCCTCCTACATACAGTTGTTTCAATAGTGGTGCAAACCTTAAATTAAAGCTGAAACTTTTGCAGTTTAACCTAATATTCGTCATTTTATTGCAGAATGAATAAGTTTAAGCTCATGTATAACAGCCCAAATACTTGTGGTCTGGATCTAAACTGAGATCTACATTAGGGGTCAACCAATTATTGGCATGGCCGATAATATCAGCTGATATTCAATTCGTGCATTTTTACGATAATCGGTATCAGCCGTACAAAATTTTTTGTACACTGTGAAAATACACTTGTATTTTTACAGCAAATGAATATCAGTTGTAAATATCTGATATCAGTTCCCTGAATTTCTAATAAGTATCAGTATCAGCCCTGAAAAATCGCTATCAGTCCATCCTGATTTTACATTTGTATCATGTTAAAGGTTGATAAAATGAGTTTGAGTTAGCATGGCAATGATATGGTTGCCATGTGGATGTCTCACCTGGTGGGAAGCCAATTCTATCAGCTGGGACAGCGAGGAGGGAGTCGACGATGGCCATCCTTCGCTGGAGGAGGGTGGAGATCATCTCCAGCCCCTCTGGGCCCAGCAGCTCGAACAGCTGGAGCAGGAGAGAGGAAGGGCAGGAAGTGAAAATAAGTAGCCGCAAGCAGAATAAATAAATAAACATACAGTCATCTCCAGCATCTACACCCCCCCCCTCCCCGCACACACATCCAAATATATAACCAAACATGTATACACATCCTATGGCTCACCAATACTTCCTAACATGCTTCTACTGCCAAGGCTGGGCACCTGGTAATTACCATCCGCCTGGTACGGAATATGCTCCATCGCTTAGCCTCCCAAATATAGCCACCTGGCACTTAGCAAGTGACAGAAAAACAACAAGAAATCCTGTGCACAGCAGCAGCATGCAATTAAGACAGGTCAGCACAGACAGTCATCGGTATTACAGACAGACCAAACAGAAGCGATGGTAAAGTTTGTGCTGTCTAATGGGAAAATAGTCAATCTGAAGGCCTGCTGCATCACAATGCACTATGTTTTTTTCCACCCTCCTCTTTCAGGATTGGTTTCAGGATGGAGGGATGGCGTGCTCTTTCAGTCCATCCTCCCGTGGGAAGGCAGTAGTCAGCACAGCAGGGAACTAAAACAACAGACGCACTTTGATGTCAGGTCAGCCATCGTCTTTGTTGGGGTTATCTCTGTCTCCCTCTGTGGTCTCTTTTATATGTGGTCTAAACTTCTATTGGGTCCTGTGAATGTCTGTGTTTTATTGAGTCGAGTGTACTATATGTTAGGAGTGGGTGGGAAGTGATTGTGGGGGTTTCACCTTCTCTGGCTTACAGGATTTTTTTGATTTTTGTTTTTTTATTTTTTTTCATAATGCACACTTATTGTGTACACACTCCCTTGGTGCGATTCCTCCGAGTCTAAGAGGAAGAATTTCTGAACACTCGACCATCCTGCAGCTCGAAAGCATTAGCAGTGTAATAACTCTACGTCTGCAAGAATACAGGTCAGGAGTGTGAATGTCCAGCTTCATCTGACATTAAATATTCAACAGTGCCTTCCCAAATTTTCAGATGGTAAATTTGAAGAACCAAAGCATTATTATTATTGGTAATGAGGCACCTCTGGACACGGTTGAGTCGCTCCTGAGACACATTCAACATGAACACCAATTTGGGAAAAACACATTTCGGATTCATTCTAATCTTTAGCACGGCTGTATTCATAATGTGTCTTATGACGACAATTTACTAAAATTTACAGTTCCCTGTTTGTGAAAATAATAATTTATGTATGAATATATTTAGTTTTAAACAACAATGAACAACAGAATCGAGGACTATAAATTAGTAATGGACTACTCTGCTTGTCTGTTCATTCATAAATCTTCAGTTCGTGCAGACTGGTAAAATGAACTGGAACTGTTTAGTATATACATAAGACTTTCTTACTCAAGTGTCTCACCAAACTAAAAAATGTGATTACGTTGTCCCTGACCTGGTGTCAGTCACAAGCTGTTAAAAGACTTTATAGAAAGGACAGTTAAAATTTATGGACCATAAGGGCCACTTCTCTACCTCTTACCACAATCAAACCATCAAATGGACAGGCGACAGGACTGAAAGGAATGGAGAGAAAGGAGTGGTTTTCGACAAGGGGAAAATATACAGTATTTCTGAGTCCAATTCTGATTCTGATTTTAAACTAATTTCACACTGCTGTTTTTCTGGTTTTATACAAACATGCTGGACAGGTGGAAGGTTTGTTTACGATGTCTGTGCTCCGACTAGATGGAAAAAGGGGTGCTCACCTGGGTGCGTTTGTGTTTACTTTCTTTTCAGATTCATTTGACTTGGACAGACTCCATTTCCAACAAAAGTGAAATGTCACCCCATCTTAGTGGGTTTTTTGACCCGTGGAAACGGAGAGTCTAGAAACACTTAAGCCTAAAAGGACGGAGCTTCCTTTTTTTCTGTCTCATTTTAGATAAGATGTCTATAATAAAAATGGACGTAGCTTCTGTGGCGTCACCTACAACGCCCAGGTAATCCAACAAAGAACAAAGTGATGGGGCTGATGTGGAGCCCAAAACTTTGATGCACCTGTCACTCAATTATGCAGCAAATTTTGCATGAGCTGCAAAACCACAGAGGTCCTGTTCAAATCTCCCCCCCTTATCTAACACAGCATTGTATCATTAAAGTGAGGCTACTGAAACATACAGACAAACTACCTTTCCAATAAGCATACATTATATAACTAAATGGCACTCCGCTGTACCTCCCTCCCCCTGGTGCTCGGCAACTGCCACGAAATGTCAGCAATCCAGGGTCACCGGTGAGAAATAATAAGAGGCAGGTTCTCTCCATTGTCGGCTTTAATGGCACTAAGTGCAGAGCCTTTAAACTTAACTGTTGGCTTTGGAGTCAAACAGAGGTAGATGCATGGAGAATCTGCAGGTGCACTAACTCTCTCTCTCTCTCCCTCGCTCTCTCTCTCTCACACACACACACACACACTCGAACTCAGAGGCCATTCTACATCTAAAGATGTCAGTGGGAGAGTTCACTTCTAAATGTCAACTACGTGAGGAACATTGGAGCCAGCTATAACCAACTGAAGTTGTACAATTGTGCCTTTGCAGTGAAGCTATATGGATAATATGGGCAGAAAAGCCTCGGAGTAAAAAAAGGGAGACAGAGTGAAAGCAGGAGAGAGTGCAACAGGGACACAATGATGGAGCCCTTTCTTGATCCATTGGTAAATGTAAAGGGGCCACAAAATACCAAAAAAAGAACATACACCTTAAAAACCTTGTGAACAGAATTTCACCAATTTCAATGCACATGCTCTTGGGGAAGGTATGAACAGTCTGTTTTGCCAGTTTACCAGTGGAAAAAATAGTCACTTCTCCAGTTGCATAGTTCGTAACAGGTTGTGGTTCATTTCTTAATTACTCGCAAGTGTTTTGGGGATAACAGCCAATAAACCAATCAGAGGACCATCTTCTATTACATTTGAAAACCAGCGAATTTGCACATTGGTGGTTTGCTATTGGTAATGGTAATGGTTCAGTGCTTCAAAGAGTTAAATTCTATCTGCAGTCACTTAATCATATATTGTCACTGACTGGTAAGACCAGTCCTGACACATGCAACAGCTCTGTGTGTCCTAAATAGCGAAAAAGGCGAATCAACACTCTCCTCACACCTCGACAGAGAAGAAACAACACAAAACACAAGGTCAGAAAAACTGGATGTTCTACGGAAAAAAAAGCGTGAATAAATCTTCAGTTTTTTATGACAAATTTAAAGTGATGATTGGAAACACTGCGCCGATTTATCAGAGAGTAAGAAACAAGTTTATCTGCGGAGCCTCGTGCAGCAAAGGACGTGACACATGACAAGGTTTTACAACACACCACATACCACAAAGAAGATCTGACCTTCTGAGACTGCAGCATGATGTTCCTTCCCAATATCTAAGAGCATTTTCAATGCACTCTGTTTGTGTGTAACGGGCAGTGTGTGTGTGCTTTGTGAGTGTCTTGACAATGCACCTTAAGGTAACAGTGAAATACTGAAGACCAGGTTTTTGTTGGTCTGCTTGTATGCTTGTCAATGTGACAGCAATGCCCCTGACCAACACACACACATAAGCACAAGTGTACTTGCTATTTGCTTTACAACTTTCTCCTACAAGAAAAATCCTGTTGGACAATAAACTTTGAACTGGCAGAAATATCTTAATATTATAATGTCAGTGTTATAATAACAGAGTCCCATTGTTTCCACTAAATTCATTCAGCTAACTAGATTATAAGTGCCACTGCTAAAAATCTCACTAATGATTTTACTTGTGCAGTGAGAGCACCCAACATTGTCTTCCAATCGTTTAGGGTCATTGACAAGTGCTTGAAATCCTCCCGGACCGTCTCATTCCTCAAAATTAGAGCAGCACAGCAACTTTAGTGAATGAGACAGTGAGTAACAAGCCGGCAGCAGAAAGGTGACGGTGCGTAAGGTGGGGGGAGGAGGTGCGAACGGCCTGACACCACAGCTCCTGCAAAAAAACCTGTATATACATATATATTCTAGGGAAACGCTACTCTCCCTTAACTTGTTCTGTATTTACACAAATCAGCTCTTTCTTTTCTCTCTTAACCTATTATATTCACTTTTGCTTTGAAAGAAAATATAAATAAGAAGCATGGAAGTACATTTTTCATCATTTCATGTTAGAAAAAGCTAAGATGTTATTTACCTGCACACCTACACCGAACAAGCGTCTGCTTGGACTAATGCCTTTCCTCCTGGTGAGCACCATAAGGCTGGAACCCCCAAACTGCCACTTGGGACTATTTTTCAAGGTTTTCTGTCTGTTTGCTGCACACAGGCAGATGTGGAGGCAGATCAAAACAGAAGAGGTAGCCTTCTTACCTGTGCTGTTACAGCAGGTCAATGCAGTAAAGGTTTCTTGGGAAATGTCTCTACTGCACTGATTTCAATTTTGTATCGTAGAGAAAAGGACATAAAAATAAGGTTGGGGGTCAAATTCAAAAACATACTATTTATACAATCTGTCAAAGTTTTTATAATTCCAGTGAGTTTCTTCTAGCACCTTCATCTCAGTGAGTGAGGACATCAACACCATTTGTTGTTTTTGAATTTGACTGTGGAGTTCAAACCCTGCACATCCAGGCTTTAACAAATGATGCATCTACACATCGAATTTGCAAAGACTTGCTGTGGATAATGATGGATTTCACTGTTGCAGTACTTCCCACTGCTGCAGACAAAACGGTGCCAACAAACCAGAGCACTCTTTTCCTTCCCCCACTAAATTCACAGAACTCCGCCA
>OMNW01010811.1:20026-31117 GCA_900303245.1 Selene dorsalis
GGTCAAGTAGATGGATTAAGTGATAAAAGTCTGATGAGATAGAAGTCAACTACACAAAAGCAATATACCTGCGGTGGAGGCCTTGTCTCTTTGCGACCTTTTCTAGAATCCCTCAAGGAGGACAGACAGACGCCCAAATGAGCCCAATCCAGTGTGACCTTAACCAAAGTATCCTGCTACTCCGAGCTTATCAGTGGCAAACTAGATCATCTCATAGGTCAGCTGATAAGACTTTAGATTCAGCGAGAGGCGCTGAAAGTATCTACGAATAACAATCTCCTCCACTGAAGGGTGGCGAGTGGCTGCAGGTGAGGAGCTGCTGTGGCCTCTCACTGATGAGTTTTTTAAAGAGCTTCCTCCACCAGGAGTGCTGCTTCAGTCAATTTGCCAAGAAGAACCAATATTTCCTTGGTGGAGTCAGTTTTTTTTTTTTTTTTTTGGGAATGGTCAGCACTCTGTAAAATTACTGTTTCTTTTTTGTTCTCTGTGTGAAAGACTCTCTATTCATGAATGTGGTAGTAAAAGACCAGCCTTCTTACAAAGAAGTGATGTGATTAAAGAAGCTTCTATTCATGTTGTAAGGAAGCAAACATTGGCATTGATTCCTTTTATGGTTTAAACGTTCTCTAAGTTTTCTAGCACCAAGATGCATCAGTATGAGGCTAAAACAGAGCTGACAAAGGAAACAATGGCGCTGTAAAAGCAGTGCTGGACATGCAGTCCTGTCAGGTTTCTGAATGAAAATGAATCAAGCCACCCCCACCCCACTTAATATAGTGATGCTTAAGAAGTAGATGAGAAAACTGACACTGAAAGATACATCATGATACAGAAAATATCAAAATGAAAGCAAGATTTGTAAATGTCGCATGTAGTCTTGCCTCACTGTTACCTACCTGTAACCTAATCCAGTTGTACTCGAAAGTCTTAGAATTTAAGACCGCTGAGTCGGAAGTTTATTCTGGAACAATCCCTTGAAGTCGGATCTCCAGCTCAGAAAGTGAGACAAGTCCCACCAGCCCCGACATAAGAATTCATGATGGCTGCTACTCACGTAAACAGATGTGAACACTCTATGATTTTACTGTTCATTTTATTTTTACTTATATTTTAAGTATGAAATCGTTGCATGATCATTTTTCTATATGAATCGTTCATTTTTCCAACTTCTGTGTTAGTTTTTCAACTGGAAAGCTCTTGGAGGTGACATCAGTGCGAGCTCCGATTTCCAATGTAAATGGACCAAACCATAATTGTAACAGAAATACCAGGAAATGTGATGGGACACAGTGTGACAGAAAGCAGCTCCTGTTTTCCTCCCCCCTCTTCCTGGTCTCTGCTCTCACTCCTCCAGTAACAGACCATGGCACAGCTTATTATACAACACTGACCCGGTGTTACAGCCCCTGTTACAACAGTCGAACTGTTTTTTTGTCATAAGAGATAGAAATGTCAGCCAACACTAAAAAAAAAACTAAGATGCAAGCTATGACCGGAAACATATTGTGATTTATTGGCTGAATGCAGCAATACAAGGCATCTATTTATCACTGATGACCTGCACTGTATGTCTCCCTGCATTTCACCAAGTGCATGCAGGGATATGAAAGATCAGATCTACAGAACCATACTGCTGATATCACCTGTGAATTTTGAGGTGGAGGACTGATACGAATTCTGCACAATCCTCTCAGACTCATTTCAGCTTGCACGAGTGTGTGGGCGCGGATGAGCCCATGCTCTCTCTCCCTCAGCGTTCCCTGCATCCCACTCTTGTCTGTTAATGAATACCGGTGGAATGAGGATCTCTAATGGAATTACACTTTAATGATGTTTGCTGTTTTTACGATGGTAATTAATAAGATCAGTGTAATCCCCTTCTCCCAAAAATCTTCCTACACAAAAACCATAAGCAGTGAACAGCATCCCACTGCCCCCCAGCACATCATAAACAGCAGTAATGACGTACTCCCCGGACAGAGCTCTCTCTCCCTAAATGAAGGCAGAGCAGAGACGGGGGGGCAGAGTCTCTTTGCCGTTGGTTATGTTCACACACCAATTATCTGATGTCTACATATGCATTATAATCCCAGTTCTCTATGCAGAGCTCTGCACTCACCCTGTTTAATGCATCCCAGGGCACTGCTTGAGTTTGAACACTGCACAAATACACACTCTTAAACTTAAGCTACATGTTGGTATTGTTAACTACTGAAAGGCACTTTGATTTATGAAAGAATGATTAGATTATAAGAAGAAAAGAGTTACTAATTTTGTAAGATAGACAAAACATCATATTTTAAGACAAGTCACACGATTTTTACATCAGTTTTTAGTGTTGATTAGAATTACCATGCTATCACAATATGTAGTAAACACAATGGTAAATATTATACCAACTAAATGTTATCATGTTGTCATCTTGAGTATGTTGGTATTAACATTTAGCCTAAAACAATGTCTTTAACAAAAAGTCTCTCAATGAAGGATAACATACTTACTCACAGATGGGATAATGAGCAAACAGGCAATAGGAAAAAACACACAAGTTAGCACATATATGGGAAAACACCCAATGAAACAGGACTGAGAGCAGAGACATACACAAAGGAGGTGACATGGAGCAAAGTAAGACCTGTTATAAATGCAGAGAAGCTGGTGAGGGAAATGGGAACAGGTGTGTAGGTAAGTAAGGCAGGTCTATGGGGAGTCATGCGGCTGAGACAGCAGGGACAGTCTAGTCTGATGGATATGGAAAAATGGCAGGAGATGGATAGAATGGCCAAAACAAACAGGGCTGGGACAGTCATGACAGATATGAATGTTGCATAGGTAGGTTACACTATGGCTTTGCTACATGTGAAATTCAGACAATCTGAATCCATTGCTTGAGACTGTCAGTGGACTTTCATTAGGAACATATTCAGATATGGCATTGAGCTTTATTTTGCTAATGACAATAGTACACTGTATTATATGCATGCATAAAAACACCATATGATTCCATGCTCTCAGTGGGGTGCAGAAGATCTGAAACTTAATTAATTCACTCAAAGGTCTCATAGTAAGGCAGATGTACAGATGTATGTATTGTTTGTGTTCTAACCTCAGTCCACAGACAAATGCACACAGCCTGTATCCAGGAACTGAGCCTTAAAAAGAGCTGGCAGGACTTCTGTATCCTTGTGATGTCACAACCAAGCAGTTATTCAACCTCATACATTATGATTTTTTGGAGTGTTCAAATCTGCAATGTTTCATTGAGAAAGTGGTCACCCGGTCAGAAGAGACTCGGAGTATTCTCTCTACTGATTGGTTCACCAAACTTTTGCAGGTATAGAGCTCCAGAGAAGTGTAAAACTGAGATGCTTTTGGTTTCTTAAATCTTTACTGGGCACTCACTTGAAAATTCAAAAACATTTCCCTCAGAAGTAGTAGAAATATATATAATATAAAATTACTTTATTAAAGACAAATATATGATACTTTAATTGAGTGATTCTCCTTTCACCTAAACATCGTCTTTTAATCTGTTTGCACAGTTTGCTTTTTTTTAAACACTCTTCAAAAATAAATCTGACTTCCTCTGAACAGTCAGCTCATCAGATAGCACAGAGTAACTATGATAAAGGCATTGACATAGCAGCTTTCCTGGCACTGAAACAGATAGCGACTGCAGCTGTTCATACATTGTGAATTTATATGCATACTGATTCAGGGTCTCCTGTTTTCAATTTGCATTTACAATGCAGCCGTCAAGTAGATGGTCACCGAGGAAAGTGAAATATCTGCCCCTCGCTCACGCAAGTGACACTGTGAGCACAGCGCCAAGACAAGTGGAAACAAACACTGCAAATGAGTCAGTCACATGGTACCAATGACCTTGCTTTATGACTTAAGTGCTTCCCACCTTCTCCTGTCTGATGTGCAACTTCCATCTATCAATCTAATGAAGTGGCAAAGGGCCAGGTTAATCAAGCGCAATTACTTTTGCTCTCATTTATGAGTGACAGAGATGCAGCACTGTCCCAGCTGCAGCAGGTTTAAGACTGGGTAAGATGTCGGACATGTTCAACAGACGGACACATCTGATGGGTTTATCTTCTCCGGAGGGTGTTCTTTGACTCTACTGCCCCAGCAGGATCATTATCCTATTGTCTAGCTGCTTTAAGCCACTCATCTGCCATCAGTCACCTGCTGTGAACACCTAAAGTTGTGCACAAAATGAGGATTCGAAGGCACAACTCAAGACCAGTGGAGGGTAAGGGTATACACACTGCAATTAGCTGTGTGCCAATTGACCTATAGCTAAGCCCCGCCCTCCAGCCACTGTGTGATGTGTGCTTAGTAAAGCAGGTGTCACTGAATCAGCTACCTGTGGTGATTCAGTGCCACAGTCTTATTCAGTCTAACAACTCTTAACAGAAGATCATAGACATTCTGCCAGTTTGAAACAGATTTACATAACAACCATGGATTCAGGTGGATTTTAAAGACTTGAGGATTGATGGGTCGCCTTGGTTTCCTGTGACTCTAACACACACTTGAATTCACCCAACACTCAATACTTCCACTGCCGGCTTTATTCTTCTACTTTCACCTTTTCGTCTGTCCTCTCTTTTGTTCTCCTTCCATTGTCCCTGGACGAAATGGCCTCATTAGTTAACTGGTGACCCACCTAATTTGCAACTGGCTGCTACATTCTGCAAGCAAGAGAGCACCCTGAGGCCCCCATCAGCTGGCCAGATCATTAGTGAGAGACTCCTGCCTTCCTGCCTGTACACATCAAAACATCCCTGCCTCTGTCCTTGAGCAAGGCGAGACAAGGGGACCATAAGGCTCAATAAATATTGCATCACACTATAGGGGTACCTGAAGCAGAGACGCATCAACTGTAAGCACCAGAGGCGGTAAACAGATGTTGATATGTCTTAAAACTTGTACTTCAAACACAGGAAACACGATGACTATTATTTGATCTGTTTATATTGTGCTCCTCTGTTGACTGTGCTCAGATTTGAAGCAGTCTGAGAGGTTTTGTGAGGATTTGTTTGGTGTCTATTGCTGTGGTAGTTTTACACTTCCCAGAAACCAGCTGTCAGTCAAACAGGGCTGTCAGGTCTGTTATGTTCTTTCCCTTACACTTTATTGCTATATTTTGAGCTAGCCGCCTCCTTCACAATGTTCTGGTCAGAGACATAAAACCCATCACTTCTGTTATTGACTCTAACTTTGCTGAAGAGCAGACAGGAGATTTATACAGGACTTTTCCATGTCTGCCTGGTCCTCATAGAGACAGGTGTATATAACCACTTGGGATGCCAAGAGAACTGCAGAGAATGTCCCTCGTCTAGAGACAGTATGACTACGTTTTCACAAACACCCCAAAACCAGATATCCAACTCCTCTGACAGCTGATGGGAGCAAAGGAGGAATATGAAGACCAGCCGACAGTCTGGACAGTTTCTGCCGGAGAGAATATGTTGTGTCAGGCTTTTATACAAGCTAATGGACGTTAAAATTAGACCTGGCCAGTTAGGTAACATTGCAAGGCTGGTAAACTTTAATGGCTGGACTGTTTATTACCTTCTATTGACATTACTGTCCAGCATGTCCTCTCTCACCGCACTTATTCTAGCTTCAAAAAAGATAAAATAAAAAGCTTTTATGTAACTCGGATATTACATATTTTTTTCCACAAATATGCCCTTTCTTTTTTTTTTTTAAATATTCCTGCCAATAATTAATGGCCTCTACTAGGGGCCTGGGACCTGTTGCCTATGTTTGAGTCCCTTCTAAAAGGTGAATCAGTGAAATACTAAAATAAACTTATATTAATATTTAAGTGCAGCCAGTGAGTCATTCAGAGGGTGTCAGTAAGGTCTCAGAGTGGTAGATTCATCAGGCTACAGAGGTTAGAAAGCTGGTACTTCCAAAGCCATTACCATCAACTTGGGTTCCTCCTACTCTACATATTTCTGCTAATTGATAATCATGAACTGATCCACAAACCCACCAACAACATCACAGCCCAATGTGATGCCCAACACTTGGCTCATTAAATTGTAAATCACATATGGATGAGTTTATGGCCTGCATGGTTAGAAGTCATTGTAAGTATGACCACAGGACATTTTTCATGTATAAAGCATGCAGCTGGGCAGTGTCTTCATTTCAGTGTTTTCCCGCCTCTGAATCCCTCTGCGCCTCATTTCTGGATGGGGTCAGAATTTATTTCATGCTTATTCTGGCTCCCCATTCCCACAATTATTTGAAATACATCAAGTTAAACCTCTTCCAATAGGCAACAAAAAAAAAGAAGACTGTTGAAATGTTTAAGCGGTTGTAACAAAAATAAATGAAGTTCATTAAAAATGGAAAGTGTGCAGAGGATTAGCGAGGTAGAGCCGCTCGGCACTGGCGAGATGTCTCTGTGAAAACCCTGCTGCTCGGGATCAACGCACAAAATGATGTTAATGCTGTTAATTGCCCCCAAGTCTCTGTCCCTCAGTGTGGCTCTCAGCTGCCTCTCAGCTCTCTGACTAATCTGCACACGGTGTTAATCAATGCCACTTCCATTTCCATAACAAGGCAAACTGCTCTGTAACTATGTTTGCAAAGAGGATTTCGCATTCCCTCCATTTCTTCATTCACTGGCTGGAAGCCGCCTGATGCATATTTGCTGTGGCTTTAGAGGAGCAGTTGTTCAATCTCGTCAGTGAGGAACTAAAATTAAATCCTGTGATTGTTGTTTTGAGACCACAGTTGGTGGAAATAAACTTTTTCCAAGTGAGAAACGGACCTTGAATTCCACCTCAGGTTTAGGAGCTTCTCTGTATTATGGGGAATGTGTCTGTTTCCAGACTTGAAGTCACATAACAAGATCTGTGCATCTAATACAACAACATGGTTCTTTAAGTGGGGTCCGTGGAGTCCGTGGGCAGATTCTTGGGGGGTCTTCTGGGGGGTAACCCAGAAGCATCACAATGGCAGAATGTTTCATGGACATTGGGACATGATCTTGATGGGGGTCTGTGGTCTGCTGCTGCTCCGGCATCACAACAAGAGGAATGAGGCAAAACAAAGTCAGTCTCATTATTGGACCCATTGTACAGATGTTACCTGATCTGGTCATCTTGTTTCTGAACGTAACAACAGAGTTTTTGCCTTGGTTTAAACCACCCAGGCTGACCCAGCATCTGTTCAACCACTAGCATCATCACAGTGATATCATATGTAAATTCACAACCTGAAAACACCATACAACATTTAACTTCACACAAATGATCTAGTTCAATACATTCAGGTGTGAAGGGTAAAGCATTATCTCCAAAGCTGATTGCTACCAAAACCTGCAACATCTGGTTTTTTACATTTCTGAAACCTCAGTACCCGCTGCTCATTTCCCCTTTTCACTCAGCCACCATTACCTGCTGATCTTCACAGCAATCTCTACTGCTAGAATGTAGATAATCCTGTGGTGTTTTGCACCTGCCCACCTCAGATCCACCTCCATACCTGTTTCCACAGCCTTGATATCAGCACTAGACTTACGGCAAGTTCTGTTCCTCTTTATATTGTGCTACTCCAAGAGGAGCATGACAGGCAGCACCAACTGGATAAATACATCTGCTTCTTCCACACCATCCCAACGCCACAAAAGAATATGAGGAGGAGTATGATTGAGAGGTCTGCAAGGAGGAAGATCAAGCCAGCTTTTTTCATAGAGAGGCCATCAACCCTGTCTGACTTTTTATGCTGCAGCCAGCCACAGATTACATTGGTCTGTGTGGAGTGCCTATTTTCCATCATGAGCCAATCGGTATCCAGCAGGCACCTCTGGGTGGGTCCACCACTGTGCTGCAGTTTTGTTATTAAAGACCATCACCCCGCACCATACCCTTCCACAGGAGCTTGGTTCCTTGAACATTTAGAACTGTGACACACAGCCAGACAGTAACTCAAGTAACCTTGGGAATCACCTCACCCGGAAGGCAAAAGAGGGAAAGTGATTGATCTCTAGGTCACAGCCAATTAATTGTTCATGTCTCAGCAGCTAATTAAGAGTCACCACTTCTCTCTACACTTGCCTCTCATGGCTGGAACCAAGTGTCCTGGGGTGTGATCTCGATGTTGGAGTGGGCATGTGGGTATGGAACCCTTTTTCAATGGCCCTTCAGCCCTGCTGAGGGAGCAGCTTTGGAGGAGGAAATAGCCCAGCTCCTGAGGACAGGAGCCAAGGCCACAGTCCCTCAGTTGAGCCTTACAGGGGCTTCTCTTCCTTCTGTTTATTGGAAGTTTGACATGAGGCCAATGCTGGATCTGCATCTACTGGAAGCATCAAGCTGAATGTCTGGATACACTTAGGCACCATGCAGCTTCTCCAACTGTTTGGGGACGGCATCAAACCCACCCCAGTGTAAAGGGTGTGAATCCTGACTTACATGGATGACTGGCTGATTCCTGTCTCTTCACAGCACAGAGTCACTGCTGATTACACAAGTAGACATAATTTTCGGAAAGACTGGATTACAGCCAAGTCAGCAGATGCAAAATCTTACTACTAACAATGACTATTCATCATTTTTGAAAGCGTCTTCATTTTACTTATAGCGCCTAAAACTTTTGCACAGTACTATACATTGAATGTCATGTATTTTCTTTTGTAACACTAGACACAGACACAGAATTGAGAGCTAGATAAACTAAAATGCCTGACTGGTCAGCCACTGCAGGTTTTTATTAAAAAGACTTGATCAGTAGATCAGCAGTAAAGCCTCATCACTTTAAAGCCAAAAAAGCAGCCAAAAATGATCAATATAGGTCGATCACACTTGTAAATGATCTGACCAAAAGGAAAAAGTGATCACAGCATCCATAGGTATTATTCAGGTGAGCAAAGTCATTCCTTACCTCACCAAGAATATGGAACTTTGAAACAAGCTGTCACTGGTTGAAGTATAAGAAACAGTTGGCTTCTTTAACACGATGACATTCATTTCTAATAATACAGTCAATATCATAAGAGAAACAGTGATTGAATGAGTCGTCATCTTGTAATTTCACCGACACATTTGGTATTAAAAAGATAAAACACCAATTAAATCCTCTATTACTTCCACAAGAAAATGGGAGAATATGAATATCTCAACAAATCCAACAGAAATCCAACAGAAAGCAGAGCCAATAACTCAGCCTTGTGTGTGTGTGTGTGTGTGTGTGTGTGTGTGTGTGTGTGTGTGTGTGTGTGTGTGTGTGTTTTCTTCCAAACACTTTCAAAGAGAAGACAGAGAAAAAGAAGCCACAATATACTTGGATGGATGTGAAGTGATCAGTCATGCAGACTCTCACCTGTGAAGCCCACAGGAGGCGAGTGTGTACTATATGAAAAAGTAAAAATGATGCAGAGTTAATACTTATAGTCAAACTGGCGTCAGTCTGGTTCTAAATCTTTTAAAACAACGAGGCTTAGTGGTTGCATGAAACTCTTCACAGTTTGCTCCATCACACTGGAGCAGCTGAAGTCAGCAGTTAAAGTGGATTACTATGGTGACGCAGAGGCGAGTTCAAAATAAAGCTGCTAAACTGTATAAAAGCTTAATCCACTTCAAGTTCCACCTCACATCTACTGTCGCCTCTTCTAGGCCTCTGGGATCCTTCACAACGGAACAGAACAGCTCAGTGCTTTATTGGAGAAACAATGTGGGTCATCGCTGGAGTAGATTTAGCTGTGAATCCAAGCTCAATGCAGAGGGGTTCAAATCACTGACACCTCCTGAGTGCACTCATGTGAAAGTTTGACATGGAACCCCCCCCCCACACACACACAAACACATACAGCATAATAATAATAATTTTCAGAGCTAATGCTAACTGTATTGTATTGTATGTATATATTCTGGATATGACATGGCTTTGTGTTTGGTTTCTAAATAGGATCTTGTATAATGGTGTGTAATAGTGATGGGCAAAGCAGTTCTTTAGAGGCTAATGAATCACTAGAATCAGTTTAACTGAACATTGACCGTCATAAACCACCCATCTTGATCGGAAAGAAATTTCTTTCCAAATGAGCCCGTTCGGGTTAAAATTTTGGCATTTATTCCTGTTTTATTCCAGTTATTTGTGTCCATGTAAATATCGCTAGTGATTCATGGGCCACACGGCAGCTCCACTGCCGACCTGCACACTCGCTGCTGAACTCAAGTGAACTGAGAAAACAACGAATTAGTTCAGGAAGTGATTCCATTCAGTTTGTTCACTCAAACAAATCGTTCTTTTGAACGAAATGTCTGCAAACGAAACAACGCCAGTGTGTAACGGCACATTAGGATCTTCCCACTGGTTTCTAAATAGCATATAATTTGGTGTAATTGAATCTAAGTAGTTTACTTTGGATCTAATCTGCAATTATGTGTGTGTTAACTGTGTTTGTCTTCCATCTAATATAAATATTTATATAGGTACAGATACAGAAATACATCTGTATAGAAAATGTGCATTTGCAATATTAAATACCTCCAACTTTAGCACATTATGCATATGTACTAAAGCTTTACAGGTCATATTGTTTTCTGTTGATATATATATACTGGTTCAGTTCAGTTTTCTATTGGATAAAAGCAACATGGATTGATCTGTTTTCTGAATGTTAAATGGGAATCTGGCTGCAAGTTTTCACTGTAAGTAAACTAAACTTAAGCGTTGTTAAAGGACTGCTTCTCTGGAACATCACAAAAACTTCTCTCTATACCAGAGATGAAGTAATGAAATTTATATAAACGTGTTTACGGGTGAGAAATGTCCACAGTAAGTTTAAAATGTGCCGCTTTGCTTCAGCTCGCTGCTGTGGGCCGGAGGAGAACAGATGCGCTTGTCACCGTATTATCAAGCAGAAGAAAAGGCATGACGAGGCCACTCATCTGAAAGGAAGCTGCTGCAATATTCCAAAAGTCAAATGATTCATCTGATCCAGCCCAAGCCATTTGTCTGTGTCAGAGTTTATGCGACGCTTCCAAATACTTTGCCCAGCCCCCCACCACCACCACCACCACCAACTTCCCTGTCTCCCATCCTTGAAAGCCAAATCAA
>OMNW01010811.1:45243-70229 GCA_900303245.1 Selene dorsalis
TAAATAAGTAGTACAGACACATGAAAATAAGAGAAGATACTGCTGCGATCACCAGATATCATACATACTAATGCAGACAGGAGGCAAAATCACCTCCACAGACAAGAGGAGGTAAGCTCAAACTGTCTGGAGAAGATTTTAGGAGTGGAATCAACATGAAGACTCAGGATGTTTCTCAGGAAAATATCCACATTTTTATGAAGTTGACATGGACTTGAATTAGGGACCTAAAGTTTAGTAAAAACAGACAGGCCAGTGCAGTGGAGGTGCAGTTCAAATGAAAACACATCCGAGATTGTACCAAATATAATTCATTTAATTATGTTCGAATAAACGATAATTGTGTTAAAATACACCATGATTACATATAAACACTGACATGGTTACAATTTACAATGAACAATTAACAGGAGCTTGTTCATGACACTAAAAATATCATACAAAAATCATCAGAGCAAGAGAGATTATCCACCTGGTTCAATAACTTCAGTAAATGTGCCGATTTGAATTAATGTGTTGTCACATTGTTCAGTGATTGAGTCATTGTGCTGCAGGTCCCACATGACTAAGACAAAGAATGCATGCAACTCCATTCTGAAAGTAGACAGGTGTGACTGCTACAAGGCAGCTACAATAAACAGACAACATGATATAGGGCACATAGTTAGAAAAAATCCAGCTGGAATAATGTTAAACAACATGTAACAACATGTGTAAAGGAAAAAGGTCAAATCTGAACCTTATCCAAGCAGTTCAATCCTTCATTAAACTCTTTAGGCGCGGCTAGTGACTGACAGCAACTAAAGCCATCAGTGTGTGTGTTTACCAAAACCTCAGTGCTGCTCCCAGTCTCACTAGAGAAGACAACAATCCACAACTTGATTATGCATTCATGATAAAGTGGCCAGGGCTAGGGAACAGTTAGAATGTAAGTCATCAAAACCTTAAAAAAAAAAACAACTAATGAACTTTTGGTTTTGGGTAGGAATGCATCTTTGATATCGCTGTAAATTGCTCTAATTAATATTTCATAGTAACAATGGGAAATCCTGAAGCTCATTTTCTTGAATTTACAGCCTCAGACTTTTTGATCCATCTATCATAGGCTTACTCTCATTGACTAGAAGTGTTTTTTACAAAAGCTCTGGTACTGCTACTGTACACAGCCTGTCCAGCACCCAGCAGCCAACACAGTAAGTGACTCACTCGGTTGACAGCTTAAACTATTTCCCTCAGGGGATAGTGGAGACTAAAAATAACTCAATTCCAATTGTATAATAATGTTGCTCTGACAAAAAAAAAAGAAAAATAAGCAAAAAGAAAGTCCATACAAACTTTTCCATGTTCTTTTGTTTTTATCTGGTAGCACATGCTATAATGGAGTGAATAGAAAAGCTTAGAGGGTGTGGACTTAACTTGAGTGATGTCATTTTTTTTATGTAAGAAAAACAGTAGCAGTGTTTTCATAAAGAGATCATCTTATTGTGTTTTCATTTAGTAGGCTGCCAGGGGCCAAAGCAGCTGAATAATAAGATCATCTCTGACGGATACAGTATGTGTATGAGCTAATCTGCCGCTTACTGAGCTAGTGTGTGAATGTTGCTGGGATCGTATAGTCATGGGTAGGCAGGAGCCAGTGGAAACAATGTGTGCAATGCTTGAGTGCAAGAAGAACCAGTTCCTCAAGATGGACACAGCAGCTTATCATCACCTCTCCCAGTCGAGTGAGTTTTCTAGAGTTGAGGCTAAACACGTGTACAGCCTGCCTCAAAGTGCAATCAGTTGTCACGCAAACCAACACCAGGAGTGTCGCAACCTGCTGTGTGTCAGTTAAAGTCACAGTTTTCTTTTACATGCATATCAAAACATTTTAGATCCTTCGTTTGGCTGCAGTGAGTGGGAATTTTATATTACATCTGAATCTGTTGTGTCATGAAAATGTCAGTGTACGTTCCTGTTTGTGTTAAAGTGAGAATAAGTTTGTTTTGAGCACCACTAATAACGATTGGCGTCGTCGTATGAGGTTATGTCCCCATCGAAGAAGTCCTCCAGCTTCCACTGCAGGGTCTCAAAGGTGGGCCGGTCCTGTTCATTCCCCTTCCAGCAGTCCAACATAATGTCATACAGGACTTTTGGGCATTTCGGGGGGCACTGCATCCTGTAGCCCTGGGGGACCCTCTGCACCACCTGGTAGTTGGTCATGGCTGGAACAGTCAGAGAGGGACATGATCACAGATCTGACAGGCGAGGTGTCACACTTTTCAAATCTCTATGTGCAGAAAATTCATTTACAAATTGTTCATGACAAGACTGAAAGTGGTCTTACCTGGATAAGGCATCTGGCCAAAGGTCATGATCTCATACAGCAAAATTCCAAAGGACCAAACATCAGATTTTATAGTGAACCTGTTCTCATGGATGCCTTCTGGAGCAGTCCACTTTACGGGAAACTTCGATCCTTCTTTGGCTTCATACACATTCTCACTCTCTTTCTAGAAATGAGGAAATACACAAAAAACACAGACAAAAGCTGAAAATCCCAAAAGTAAAGATAGGCACTGTTACAAAGCCCGATTTTAGAGGAATATTTCATGCATCTGTGCATCACAAAACTCCTCAAATGAAAGTCTGTGGTATGGATTGTGGAGCTTTATCTCGATATGTAGGAATGGGAACTGAGACCTGGTGTGTGCAGTGACTCCTGGGCCATGTAGTTAAGGACTGGTTCAAGTATTGATAAGCTCTGATATTATCACTTATACTCTCTGCACTAAAATAAAGAGAGATTGCTTATTATCTAACTAGCAGATTCTGAAAAGCTTGAAAAAAAATGAAACTTAAAAAATGAAACTCACCATGAAGACTCTGGCGAGGCCAAAGTCAGCCACCTTACAGATGTTGTTCTCGCCCACCAGGACGTTTCTGGCCGCCAGGTCTCTATGGATGTAGTTCTGCAGCTCCAGAAATGCCATGCCTGATGCCACCTGCGCTGCCATCTCCACTTGGTCAGAGAAACGCAGTGTAGCACCTTTATCCTCTGTAGTCAAGAAAGAGAGCAATTCACTGTGAACTGAAGCTTTGATACTTTCACAGTATTGATATAGAACCCAGACCTGCTTTATAATTAAAATCACATTCAAATCTACATTTATCAAGATGGGGACCTTTAAATCCTAGTAATCTAAGTAAACTAATCCTAATATTCTTAATCTAATAGTCACATTTATATTTTAAGGTTTACGTTTTAATTTCAAATGTAAATGTAGGTTTAACTGGGAATAATGAATTTTCTCCATCCATCCATCCATCCATCGGACTATCAGACTTTAGATAAATAGAATTCTGCACTGTTAACGTCCATATAGCTTTGAAATTATGTCTGACCTACTTTTTACAGTCAGTTAGATACATAAAGGTTAAGAGGCTTAAGTCATAAAATGTGTTCAGCTTAATATGTTCTGTCACTTTGAACATGTCCTGGTCATATGTTCCACTCCCAGGGTGTGTGGTGGAAATGTGGCTGATGGTCACAGCACAGACCGTCTCACTTCCACCTGGGCACTCCTCAGAGTGACCATTACTTTAAGTGGAGGTGACAGCACGTCTCACACTACAGCTCAGCATGTCTGCCCAGGAGGTGAATGCAACACGTGTTACAGCAAGTACATAATAAGAATGATATTTAAGCTTGAAAAAAACAAACAAAAAATGAAATGTGTGTACAAAAGGCCACATATGGCCCAATTTGAAGTTCTCTTAACAAATTATTACCTAGCCTCAGTGCTTTGAAAAACATACCACCACTTACAGTTTTAGGAATTTCTATCCTTTCCTGTCAATCTATACTGCTGCAACTATTTTTTTTATTAGTGGTAGACCTGTTGATTATTTTCTCAATGGATAAACCATATTTTCAAACACAAACACAAGATGACTCGCACTGATCTACTGGAAATTAAAGTGAAATCATTCTCCTCCTCAGTATGACATCGGCATGCCACACGAAGCCAGTGTGATGATGCCAGGAGATGAAACTAAGAACATTAGCACAAGTCCTTATGTGCTTACATCTCAGCAGAAGGAGCCAATCCTAGGCTCCTGCAGCCAACAGGAAGATCTCAGTCAGGCTCATTAAACCAAACACTGCAGAGCCTCTGCTTTTTAATGTTCCAACTTTGAAATGTATCCTTCAAGGTTCAAGGTTTATTTATTATCATAACCTCACACGAAGAAAGTGAAACACCTCATAAAAAAATATGAAAGTATGTAAAAACAAAAGTAAAGATTTACATGTGTGGATGACTTTTACGTTTAGGGTCTGATTCTTTTTCCTTGCATAAATGGGGAAAGATAGCTGGACTGACAGGTGGGCAGAGTGTTTTCAAAGCACAGCAACAGCAGCAGTAGCACTCGACTCTTGATATTATCATAAAATAGCAGTTGCTCATAATCCTCTGTAGATGAAACCAAGGGCATCTTACTCTGGAGGTACTCCAGTAGGCTGCCATTCTTCATCAGTTCAGTGATGATGTAGATGGGCTCCTCCATGGTGCAGACAGCATACAGCTGGATCAGCTTGGCGTGCCGCAGCCTCTTCATTATCTGGGCCTCTCTCAGGAAGTCCTCTGGGTCCATGGTACCTGGGAATGGTGTTTCAATTAGCGTTAGCTTTCACTGTAGTACTGTTTGATAATGTTTTTCTCCTCATTTCATCTTTTTCTTTTACATGTTCAAAATAACCTACCACTAACTAACTATCTTAAGCAATTCACAGGATGGGGAGTAGTTTTTGTGCAAACTCATACAGGTTATTGCTGCTCATGGTAACTGCCCAGTTCATTTTCCAAACAAGGAAATGTGCCTTCTCACAATTACTGTATACCTCTACAGCTGTTCATCGTTACTCAGTTTTAATCCTGAATATTTAACCTATAGTGAATACTATTAGACATCAGCAAAAGACACAGCCTGTGTTACACCACCAACAGGTTTGTGTCCTGAATTGAGCACAACTTAAAGCCTTAATAAAATGGAAAGAGGTGATTATACAAAAATTGAATCCCCACACCGCAATTACAGGAAGTTTTTAGTACTTCAGCATTGGCTTCATTTTCAGCCCCGGTGATTAATGCTTGATGACACCTGAACCAGCCCCACAACATCTGAGCAAACTCGAAGCTCTGAGAAAAGCCTCTATTGTTGCTGCACTGTTATTTTGTCTGAGTGCTCACATTACTATTCCTGGTTCTTCCTGCACCACATCTTGGGATCTTAATGACCTTGTTGGTTTGGTTTCTCACAGCACAACAATGCAGTCTTGGGTTATAAAACTCCAAAGTTTTTAACAGACTCAAGTTATTCTAGACTAAGTCTTGTTTTCATCATTTCATCTTCAAACACCTTAACCATTGGTTGGCTGAACAGCTTGCTAAATAGACAAACAACCATTGGCAGGCACATTCACACCCACTAGCAATGTTACAGTCACCTGCTAACCTATGGGTTGTGGAAAGAAGCCAGAGTATACCCAGAGAACCAATCTAGAACATCAAACTCCACATAGAAAAGCAGGTTCACAGGTTCAAGCCAGGAAGCCTCTTGCTGTGAACTGACAGTACTAACCACTGTACCACTGTGCCATTTCACTGCATGTTCAATTAAGCGTCTATGGGTTTCTCAAGATGTTGCCATACAAATAAAAGTGATTATCTGCTGTACCTTGTTTGAGAGTTTTCACTGCGACTGCTGTAGTATAGTTCCACAGGCCCTCGTACACCTCTCCAAATTGACCAGCTCCCAGCTTCTTCAGCAGTTTGATGGAGGTGCGGTCAATCTCCCATTGGTCCACTGTGTTGTAGGAAAGACCATAGGTCTGCGGGGCCTCCATCTACAAGAACATGAAGGGCCACAGTTCACTCGGATGACAATTTGAAAACTTTGGCAACAAAGTAATGACGGAATTCAGAGAAACAGGCAGGATGTGCTTTCATAGTGTGATGCGTATTTTACCTTTTTGCATGGTTCACCCAGACGCACACACAGGCCATCAGGCTGTTTGGAGTAATGCTCCACCAGCTCCTTCAGTGTCTGAAAGGATCTCGTTCTTGACACAAAGTAGTGGCCGTTGTTTGTCTTTTTAAGCTTGTAGTGCTTCACCCTTCCGTAATCCAGCACTGAAAGACAAGTCAGCATCCAGTCATGTATTCAACAGCCACACAAATGAGGTTGCTTCATGGTAAAGTACGTTTTTTACCAAATCAAGCTAACAGAGGTTTCTCATGTTTGTCTTTTCTCTGACAACAGTCATCTGCTGCTGTTGTAAATACAGGTGAAGAGAGTGGGACTGAAACAACACATTTGTGTGATGTCTCTTTTATATCTCCATATGAATTTTATTTGTTTGGATGTTTTATATTCGACTCAGAAAATATGAGACATAGAAGCAGCCACAACCAGAACCAGCTCAGGCTGCACTGATTGTCCTCCCACCTGTTTTATTGGTTGTTATATTCCTTTTTATCCCCCTCTTGAACTTTTATATTTTTGATTCTTGTGATATTCCAACCTTATATTTCATCATAAAAACTACATATTTATTTTTTCCCCTCATTCTGGCCTTAATACGCCATTTTATATAATGTGTTACAGTTTTTCCTCAATCTCTTTGATGCAGTTTACACATCAGAAACATCATCTTCACAAGTCTTAATGAAGTTCTCTGAAAATCTAGTGCATTCCTCTTGCTCTTTGATACATATTTGAAGACAGTTTGAAGTGATCTGTTTGAAGACATTAATGCAGTGCAGGACTGTGTCCAAGTGTCAGGTGGGAAATGTATCATCTACACAATGTATAAAGTCTTAAGTAGTGAACTATGTGCAGACACAATGGAAGTTCACAAAAATGCAATGAGAAATTCTATGAGAAATTGGAACATGTGTGAGGGGAAATGAACTGAGAACTACATTAGGAGTTGAGGGCGCTGTATCAAGCTGATTGAGTTCAAACTGTTGTGGCTGTGAAATGAGGTAGATTATCAACCAGCTTTAATGAATGAACATGGAAGAATTCCGCTGTAATGGAAAAGACCAAGGCCAGAGATAAAGTTATCGCATGGCTTTTATGGGAGCAGGGACCTCTATTTATTTAACTTGATGACCTTCATACCATCAATCATCTGAACTGAGGGAACAAATGAGTCGCTGAACAATGCCCGAGGTTGGAGTGTGTGTTCTGTGGTGGGGAAGTACACAGGCAGCAGAATGTTGACCAGCCTGTCCTCACGTGAGAAAGATATTGATAAGACCATGTTCGTGAGTTAATGTGCCATCGAAGGCTTTCTCCTTCATCCTATGCCTATGGTACTGATGGTGAGGAGGAAGAATTGTACAACTCAGGTGTGTTATTGATCTGGTCTGTACAAAACCCTCTGGAAAAATCATTAGTAATATAAAAAAACAAAATGTTTTTGTTTTTAGTTCTACATAACACAAGCTAGCAAGCTAATACTGGAACAATTACAATTAATTACTGGTATTATATAAATCATGTTAACTGTCAACTGTATCAATTTACACTGTGGTGGTATCGTCCAACACAACATCTGAACCTGATACATTATCTCATTGATTTACGTTGTAGGACTCCAGACAATGTGGATGCTGTCATTTCAAATCTAAATTATGAAACAAAATACAACTACTGTCTCTGCACTGTAGTTACCATGACTTCAATTACTCTAATAATCTCAATAGACCTAAGGTAATGTACTAAATAAATATCATCTTACAGTAACTTTTGCCAAACAGTGGACAACACCCACAGTGAATGTAGTCCATTACTGTCAGAGCAAAAGGAAGGCTTAACTTGCTTTCACACAGAGAGAAGACAAATGTCTGAATGATTGGATCCACACAGGAGAGTGAAACCCGAGAACACAAACATCTTCGAGTGAAAAAGAGAAGTCATTTACACTAAGACGCTAAACAAAAATGTCAAACCAGGCAGACAACACAAGATTAAGGAGATTCTGTCAATGAGGGTGGATGTCCAAACTACAAGAGGTTCACTTTATGATGTAAACAAACACTACATTTTCTTTTTGCATCCCGTCCTGCCTCCCCACACCTTGCATGGGAGTGTTCAGGTGTTCATATGAGGAATAGAAGTGACTCAGCACTTTCCCAACACTAGTTAATGTTAACCACTAAAGATCAATCAAACCCTTGACTGTACCAAAGGAAGCAAAGATGTTTCATTTCTCTTGAGTTCTTCCTTTATTTGTGAATGAATATAATTCACCCTTACTCACCTTCCGTAATCTGGGATGACTGAACCTTTTACTTATTAAGAGATATCCCGTTGTTCAAATTGATTTTTCACTTAGTCTTGTGAAGCATGCATTGTTGGAGGGAGACCCCACCCCACTCCACTCAGTCAGCAACCTGACTTAGTTATACCTCTTTCAAAGCTAGTTACATAAGATACGAGATTTTGCAACTAAACTATTGTGTCAACTGTATCATTTCATATTTAAAAAGTGACATAAACGTGTTCCAATATTCAAAATAATCTATAAACAAAAAAGGGAGATTGATGTTGAAAGCCTATTGGTGTTGCTATGGTAACTTCTTGTCCAGGCTCACCTGAGAGCGAAAGCTCTCCTCTCTGACTTTCACAGTTTCTGATAAGGAAGGCTCCATGTTGATTCCCTTCAGCCAGCAGCATCTTCTCTGCATCCTGCCTCTTGGTATCAGGAAAATACCATCTACAAATCAGGGTTCAAGCAGAGAGACAAAGGTGGTCAAACACATTTCAGCCATTTCTGAAAAATCAATAATATTTTAAAAAGAGTCACGTGTTGGGCCTTGGTCACATCCAAAATTTAACATCCATATACCAACCCAAATATGATGACACTATATTATCAGTTTCATTTATAGAGTTTAGTTTCGGGTGTTTTTCTTTGCGTTTTCTTTCTTTTTCTTTTTTTTTAATAAAAGATAATCATATTGTTGTATTTCATGTTCCAGGGAAAAGTCACGCTGCCACTAAACAGCAGTTCAAAGTTTTATGAGTCACAGGCCAAGGTACAATGCACAGCAAGTAGGGCAGTAAAATGATTCAGCAGCAGGGCAGACTGTAAATCTGCAAAAAAATAATTAAAGAAAAACCTTTCATATGAAGAAAACTATATGGCAGGAATATTGGCCCAAGTCTATCATCTATTCTCTGTGTTCACTAATAATCTGATTGATCTCACTAACAATACACTACTAAACCCAATATGATTTTCACTCAGTCTGATGTTTTTTTAATTTAGCATTTAAAGGAGGAGTCTGGTGATACACATCTACAGCTTGCTCTTGTCAAAATCCACTGAAAAGCCCAAACCAGATATATCTTATTGTATCTAACAAATGTTGTGTATGTGTCTCAGCCTGACATGTTGTTCATGTCTGTCACTCAGCTGGATTCCTCCCTCCCCCTCCTGCTTCACATTCACATCCCAGGTTGTCAGAGCCCTTTGATCTCAATTCCACCCCTTTTGTGAAAAAAAAGTGTAATATGTAAATGTAACTTTCAATATTACAAAATGGAAAATGACAAGTTGGCCCTGAAGCACCAAACATTCTCCACTGCTTCCCGGCAAACCACCTCCAATATTTATTCAAACTGACCCAGTAGCACAACTATCATCAATCTACGAGTCTCGAAGCTTAATCTAATATATCCAGACCTTCCCCGCCTACCTCCATCCAGAGCCTGAATCACTGTAAAAACAACACAATCTCTTAGCTGACAGCTTTGAGACACACACACACACCACCTCATTTCATATCACATCCATCAAGTTTGTGACTCAGTGAAACTGTGACGTCAGGATCAAAGGAATAGAAAACTATTTATACTAAACAGGAAAAACAAGAGTACAGCTGAGGTGAAACAGGTCAAACTGTAGATGGCCACTGGGCCCAGAATGAGCCATGCCTTCATGGTTGTGATGATAGTCTACTTTTCCCATCAGGCCAGCTGCGCACACATGCACACACATTTCATTGCGAAAAACATAGTCTAGAAACATAACAGTAACCTTTCCCGCTCATACTGGGTCATCCACATATGTCAAGGCCTTTCATGGGATACTGAAGAAAACTAAGATGTGTTGCAAAACCAGTTTGTGTGTCTGCTCACAACAGTGTAGTCACACTCATTAAAGAGCTATTATGCAGGAGGAATGGTAGTAAGCAAAGACATCTGGAGGAGATAGCATTTATGATCTTGAGTTTCTGAACCCTTCCTTCCTGGGAATTATTAACTTGTAAATCTGGACTTCCTGGTTAGTGAATCGTTAACTAGTTTACCAAAGACTGTCAACATTTATCAGCACTGAGGACAAAAAAAACAAAAAAAACACATCAGCTGTTATCACACTTCATGGTGTCTTTACCTCTGTGCAAGTTTATGGTTCCTTGGTTTTAGCAGTGATGTATGAAACAAACTCACGTGGGAATCTTTTATTGTAAAAGATGTTCACTGTATTGTGAAGTTCACCATATATTGCAACATGCAGAAGTGTGATTACAAGCAACAATAGTCTACTCACGGTTCTGCATCGATGCTCTCCACAGGTGCCACATAATTAGCAGGGATGTATCCCTGTTTGGAGGCTGACACTCCGGTGAGAGCCTTAGCAAACCACCAGTCTCCAGCGCTCTTGTCCAGAGCCTCTAACCTGTCCCCGGCGTTAAAGCTCAGGTCCTCCTCGGTGCGGGCGGAGTAGTCGTACAGGGCGACGTAATAGTTGGTGGGTGTCTGCGGCGACGGAGGCGAAGGTAGGGACCTAATCAAGACAAAGTCCGGCTCTGAGCGTTTAGCGTTGCGGTTTTCAATCACCGTGGCGGACTTCTGCTCGGCCTCGCCTCCCGCTGAACTCGGCTTTTTAAAACACGCTAGAAACCTCTGCCAACACGCAGAAAAGCTCTGCTGGATATCCATGCTGCGGCCACCGCCGCAATCACAGCAACTCATTCCCGGTCACAAACAGAAGGAAGTAATTTGCGGGAATCCTTTCTCCTCACTCATGATCCGTGCTCCATACAATAAAGACGTTATGATAATAATCCCAGGGTGAGACGGCGAGCTGGCTGCTCTTTGGCCTCGGCACACACCCACTTCTGACAAGACAGTGCGGGAAGTGTCTGCCGCTTAAATGTTAAGTTTCCTGGTCAGAGAACCGGGTCTGGAGTTCACGGTTCAGGAGCCTGTGTGCCAATCACCTGCACCTGCTGAGGAATGGGGAAGGCCCTTTACTTCACCCAGGTGACGTCATGTGCCGTCTGGCGACTATACAGGAAGACGGCACCAAGACAAGATTTTAAAGTCCAAACTACTGTATATATAAATCACATTGACAGTATATTAGCCTATATATTGCCAGTACTGTCAGTGTAGTGTACACTACCAGTCAAAAGTTTGGACACACCCACTCATTCAATGGTTTTTCTTTATTTTTATTACTTTCTACGTTGTAGATTCAAACTGAAGACATCACAACTATGAAGGAACACATATGGATTTATGGAGTAAACAAGAAAGTGTTCAACAAAGCAGAAGTGTATATGTTCTCAAAACTTTATTGATCAATCTCTTCCAAACACACCACTGTAAAAATTAAACCACAATTAACCTTTATAATAGGAATAAAAAGAGGAATGTGTCTGAAAACAAAATTATTCTGACTTTATGGGCAACAGTCAGTGTATATATATCACTCAAATGTCACTATCTGTATGGTCTATCTTTATTAAAAAAATGTATCATGTTTAGATAAAATGACAATAAATTAAGAAAGAAAAGAGAAAGAGGTTATAAAACAAAAAAAAATAAATTTTAAGTTAGCAAAAAAAAAGTGTTCAGAGGGAAGGTTGTTTTGTGAACTTAATAAAATAGGCTAGTAGGACAGCAGCTGTAAGGGCAACAAAAGAACAAGACAGACAGCCGATGAGTCAAGGAGTCAAGGAGTCAAGGAGTCAAGGTTGGGTATAGGAGACACGAGTCATTGTTTTTCTTTCATTTATTTTTCAATGTTTTTTTTTCCATGAGTAGCTGTGTGATTACTTTGGAAGCCAAGGAAAAGAATGATGAACCAGAAGCACTGTAATGGTCAGTTATGTGAAACCATGTGAGTCAATATTCAGTAAGACAGTCAGTAAATGAATCTATTATGTAGTAAGTAATAAAATAATAAGTCACAGTTATGGGATGATACCTCAAAATGATGACGCAATCATGGCCCAATTAACTAACAATACTGACAAGGGCAAAACTTGGTGCCAGAACAGAACTGCCAGAACTGCAAATATACATTTACACACACGCACGCACACACACATTTTTTGTGTATATTTGTATGGTTGTATATTTAGGCAAACATACTGTTGTGTGGAGCATGATGAAGTGAAGGAATATTGGGAAATATCTGTCTGCTGTATTTTATGTGGCCTATATTCTTTAAGAGGGCAATAGAGGGCAAGGTACAACCAAACATGTTTCACCTAGTTTTATAAGGCTGACATAAATCTTTGCCTCTCCAACAGGCTAACAATATTAAACAATATAAAGCAGCAAATCTTCACTTCTGAGAAGCCCGAACCATGAAATTGCATGAATTGTTTTACAAGTTGTTTGTTGGGCCTTTTATGGCTTTATGGTCACAGTAGAGAATGACAGGTAACACAGGGAGAAATTGTTGAATGAAACTCCATGAATAGTCTGGCTGGCCAGGAGTTAAACCTGCAACTGTCCTCTCAGGGTACATTAGCAAGTGTGCTCTATAACCCAAAATGTTGGCATTTAGATATCTGTCACTTAACTAATCAATTAGCCAACTAACTCTTTTTGTGCTTGTACTGTATAAGGGAATCTTAATTTAAATAACTGGTCAAGCATGTTGGAGTGGTTTATAAGAGTGCTGTACAGGTGCAGTCCATAAAACATACAACATAATGTGAAGTCCTCATAGCAGCTGTATGCAAAAAATCTTCATTGAGATGTATGCACATGGATTTATTTTACTACACTTTTTGTTCAGTGTTTTTAAGTCAGTCCGTTTACCAAAGCATTATGTTTTGTAAGCTCCTCAGATTTTGTGTGCCAAAATATAAAAAGTAACCAACAATATTTAAGTACTATTTATAAATAGTACTTCGAATTTGTAAGTAGCAACAGGTTATTTAGCAATATTCAAACAGTGCCCAGTATGTAAAAAAAACTGCAGCTTTAAAGAGGCTACAGTGACCCTCCACTCTGTAGACAGAAGGGGCCCTGTGTCCATCATCAGCTCGTATTCACCTCCCATCAGGCCTTGATACAGTCCATTAAAATTTGAATGCGCTTTTGTAATTCATTCTGCGCGTATCCACTATGCGCTACGGTTTCGTCCCCACACCCGGAAGCAGTGCACACTCCCGCACTCTCCCGCCTGCCTGCCTCTCTACCGCCTTCTTCTGGCACACAGGAGTTTAGCTCGGGGCTGCGTTAGGGTAACTTATTGACCGGTAACCGTTCAGTGGTTAGCAATTGGGGTTTAGGAAAAGAAAAACCTCGGAGCGGTCTTTTCGAGGGACTGTGCGCGAGGAGTGAGTGAAGCGTCCCCAGAGCGCAGTCACCATCCGCGCCGTCAGTCAGTGACATTGACTCATCGGTGGTGTTGTGCTGCCGTGCTCAAGTTTATGTGTGTACACTAACGCAGCAGTTCCAGCGACAATGAGCGAATACTTCAGCCTGTCGGACTGCGATGTTATCGGCTTCGACTTGGACCACACGCTCTGCCGCTACTATCTGAAGGAGACCTCCAGGGTGAGCGAGTGTGTATGGATATGTGTGTGTGAATATGTGTGTGTGCAGCGCGGCAGGCAGCTAGCTCCGGTACATAACCGTACGGTGGCCGTGACGCTTCGATCCGCAACACATCTGGATTAAAAATAGCTCGGAGCTGTCAATGCTCCTCAACGGTCATTGGTCAGCTCAGCTTTGCCTGTATGAATAAAAAGCGGCGATAATGCCTATGAGTTTGTTTGAATGTGTACATCAGTTTGTGTGTATGTGTGTGAGAGAGATGATGCTCCTGATGCTGCAGTCAGTCTGCGTGACTCACAGGTTGAACGTCGGCGGTGATGCTGGTACATGTCTTTAAATCCTCTGAGGCCTATTGGCAGCCAGCAGCTTCTATGATCACCAGCCATTCACCAGAAATAGGACAGAGGCAATCTCCGCTCACTCTCAGGATATTACTGGATGTTTTTTTTTTTTTTTTTTTTTGACACTGAGTGACTGAATCGCAACTGATCATTATGGGCTGTTTGATCATATCAGACACGGAGTTCATTTATGCTTTCTCTTGTTCCATCATGTATGTTTACCCATCCTGTCAGCAGAGTAGCAGTGAACCTCAAAGCAGGACTCATTAAGGAAATTCTCAGTTGACTTGGCTACTGTTTTTTTTTCAAATTCTGTGCATCACTTAGGATATGCAGTGCAGATTTAGAAATTATTATGTGATGCCAGTTTTCCAGTAGAGTGATAAGAATGAATATTGATTGAAAGTAATCCTGCACAAGTCAGATTTTTTTTTAATTCTAGGAACTGATCAGATTTCTATGTACAATGTCCAGTATGTCTCCTACGGTGACATACACAAAGTGTCTCTGGACACTGACAGGCAGCTTAACACAACAGTTCATCTCACCAATTCATTATCAGCTCTTGTACCAGAACATTTGTCCTCCATAGGGATGTAGTCACGATATTGGTGAGTGACCAAAAATAGCTTGTTTTAGCAACCTCTATTACTAATATATACCTTCAGCATTCACACTAATTAATACTAGGTGATAGTTGTTGTGTGATGGTACTGTGAGAAGATTGATATACAGATACAGGAAGTTTAGGTTTAACATAGCCTTAACATGTATGTCATCTTACTGTCATCACCTGTTGGCCATTAAATACAAAAAGAAAATGTGATGATATGTCAGATGTTGTGTGTTTACCCCAAAGGGCCAAAAAAATCAGCAAAGGCAGTGTTAAAGCTACACTCCTGGTGTAAAAGTGTAACTCAACTGTGCTTAATTGTAAATGATTATTGAACTGGAAGAATGCCGATGATTTTCAACTTTTAACCACAGAAGCGGGAAATGTTCACGAGAACAGTAGTTAGTGGTATGAAAGGAAAACCTGTATACTCTTGGCTTATATTTACATTCCAGTGTTGTTCTGTGCATTCTGGTAAGTGATGTTTTTTCCTCTTTGTGTTTGCAGCTCATTTATGAGAGCTTTGCCAGGTATCTGGTGGAGCATAAAGGCTATGACAAGGACCTGCTGAACCTAACCCCGGCTACATGGGATTTCTGGTGAGTCAGCAGCAGCATTAGTCTAGAGGGGAACTATCTATGAATACCTGTTTCACTTACAAGGATAGGAAGAAGACTACATTCATGGAATACCTATGACTACAAACAATTGATTGCATTGCATTCCATCATGTAGAAATGAGGAAACAAAAGACATAATGAAGGAACTATAGGACTTAATGTCAAACAGTGATTCAGGGGGTTAAATATCTAAAAGGCTCTTATTATTCTTAAGGTATAAAGGGGTGAATTGTTGTGTCCCTTGAGTCCCATATCCAAGGCCAACACTGATGATGCTTTTTTGTAATTTAAAGATTTGATAAGAATATTGGAATTTTTTTTTTAAATAGATCATCATTTTGTTTAATTACTTTGGAATTAACCAATTATATAGAGGGGTCACCGTCTCTGAACCCTACAAAAAGTTGCAGTTCTGCAGTTTTTTGTCACTTATACACCCCAAATTTTTTCTCTAGTTTTAAGGGTCTTGTGGTGGATCTGGAGGATGGAAACCTTGTGAAGCTTGCTGAAGATGGAACTGTCTTGCGGTATGCATTTGTACATGAAATCAATTTGATCAGTCTGCCAGAACATCTCCTCACTGTCTTTCTGCAGCTTGGAATCATTTTCATAGATCTTTAATGTAATAATAATAATATCAAGTTATTTTTCTTGCTTGATTAGAGCGACACATGGAACCAATGATCTCAGCACAGAGGAAATCATCAAACATTATGGTCCAAAAAGGGAGTGGAAGCATTTCAACAGCCTCAATACCTCCTTCACAAGATCTGGTATAATGTCCATATGTGTCTTTGATATCTGTAGCTGGATGTGTTTATTAGATTTCATGCCGATCCTGATGTTTTGTTGTGGTCTTTGCAGCAAATTACTACTTCTATGATAACTACTTTGATCTACCTGGGGCCTTTCTCTGTGGAAGAGTTGTGGATATGTTGCATAAGGTAATATATGATAAGGACTGTGTGTCTTTATATTAATGGTTGATACATTCACGTGAATAAAACACGTCAAACCGTAACTTTTTATCTTTTTGTGAACAGCGAGGAAATGAGGTGAATTCAGATTTTTGGAAAGACATGGTCGCTGCCATTGATCACAATTACAACACATCTGCGTTCAAAGGTAAGCCTCTGCTCATTTCTAATTTCTAATGTCTTTTTGTCAAGGACTCATACCGTAAGGAAGAACAATGCACAGAGATTCTTTTTCTTTTTCAGACTAGAACTTTTATTCTGTGTTTTGGTCAACAAGTGGTACATAACTTAACACATCCAATGGGACATAGATTGGAAAAAAAAATGCAGTTTGAATTTCTCGTTCTGTGTTTTTTTTTTTTTTTTTTTTTGCTGGTCACAGTGCTTGTGAGAATGTGCTGATCTTCAATAACATATAGTACAAAAGTTTTGTGGGTCTTTTGTATGCATATTACAGGAAAAATTCTTAAACAACAGACATCAATAAAAACAAACACAAATAAAAGACGTGCTGTAAATGTTACAGGCAGTTGTAGAGCACCACTTAAAACATCTTCGGATATAGTTTAATGTCTCTTAAAATTGCCAATGCACACAGAAGATGAAATGGGGAACGTGATTGATTTGAAGCGTATACTTTAAGATTTTAGACAGCATTAATACCTCTATTAGTCAAATCATTTGTCAGCAATTTGAAATGTATTTCAAGATTTGAATGAGGCAGTTAAACTAGCAAAAAAAAAAAAAATACAACCATAGTTCTTTAATCTTCAATCTCAATTTGGAATTTTGTAAACTGATCAGTTTCTCAGAGTAGTTGAATGTTTGTAAGGTTCTGAGGTTTATTTGGATATGTGAAATCACGTTGAGGCAATCAAGAACCCAGAGAAAGCGCAGTGAACGTTTTCAGCAGCAAAAATGCCATTACTCTCCTCATCAGGGACCTGGACATAGACTCTATCACCAGGATGCAGCATGAGAACAGCACTGCCTGACATCTGATCCAGGAAGCCCTTATTGTACTCATCATAGGTGAAAACAACTGGTTCCTCGTTTTTGTAGAGGGCCACCAGTGCATTAGCACCATTGACATGGATATGATAGCTGAAATAGTAGAGGCCTGGGATCTGGCAAGTAAACACGCCACTGTGGGGGTCATAATGCTGCTCTCCATTGTACAGAACCTGGCTGAACTGAATGGGAGTTGCGGCTGGGGGGTAGGCTGTGGTTAGCACAGCACTGAAAGCAGACATAGGGGCCTTCATCATCTCATGAGACATCACAACCTCGTGGGACTTGATTGGCATGCTCTTTTCATGGTGGTAGACCACCTCTCCTGGGGGGCCAGGTGGACCAGGAGGACCGGAAGGGCCAGGAAGACCATCTGCTCCTCTTGCACCTGGAATTCCAGGTGGACCGTGAGGACCAGAAACACCCTTAGCTATTTGGCCAGCTGGGCCAGGTGGGCCTGGCATACCTGGGTGGCCCTTAAGTCCAGGGGCACCGGATTGACCGGGGGCTCCAACTGGTCCCATGGGTCCTGGCCTTCCATTCTCACCACTTTTTCCCGGTGATCCTGGCAGACCTGTGTGTCCTTTTGGTCCTTGAGCACCATTTGCACCAGGGACTCCTGGGGAACCAGTGTGGCCTTGTGCACCCTTTTGACCCTGAGGACCATGATGACCTGGAAGTCCTGATGGACCTACTGCACCAGGAACACCTGGTTTTCCAGTGAAGCCCTGAGCTCCCTGGTCACCTTTGGTTCCCCTTGGGCCAGGTGCACCAACCATACCAGTGTCGCCTTTGGGTCCTACTGGGCCTGCCTCACCTTGGAAACCTCTTGCACCCTGTGGACCAGCTGGCCCAAGAGGACCAGGGGCACCGGGCTGACCAGTATAGCCAGTTGGGCCTGGCTCTCCCTTTTGACCAGTGGTTCCTGGAGAGCCTGGAGATCCTCTGCTGCCTGGTATTCCAGGTTCACCTGTTTTGCCAACACCTGGCATGCCAGGCGAACCTGGCTGACCAGCTGGACCCTGTGGACCTTTAGACCCCATAGGTCCAGGCATACCTGGTGTACCATTCTGACCTGGTTTTCCTGATGCTCCTATGCCTGGAGCCCCAGTGTGACCCTTTGGCCCTTGCATACCCATCGGCCCAGGAGCACCATCTCTTCCAGGCACACCGGCCTTGCCAGGTTCTCCAGGATAGCCAGGGGCACCAGATTTACCGACTCCAGGTTTACCAGGCATACCAGCCTGACCCATTGGTCCGACTGGGCCAGGTGCTCCTTGAACCCCAGGAACTCCAATTCCTCTCTCTCCTTTGGGCCCGGGAAGACCAGGAATACCAGGGTGTCCCTTAAGGCCAGGCTCTCCTCTGTGTCCCATTGCTCCAGGAATGCCAGCTGGCCCAGGTTTTCCAGGAGAAGAGAACCCTGAAGGTCCAGGTGTTCCAGGGGCACCAGGTGAACCCCTGGGACCCATTGCTCCAGGTGCGCCAGGTGTACCTCTGTCACCAGGGATGCCAGGGGTACCTGGTTTTCCAGGGCCGCCTGGAGTACCAGGTTTACCTGCTTGAGAGTAGCCAGCAGGTCCGGGAGACCCTGGTGGTCCTGGTGGTCCTTGATGTCCCAAGCCACTCTTCCCAGGAGGTCCAGGTGGTCCCATTGGGCCTGGTTCACCTGGAGGACCTTGAGGACCTTGCTCACCTGCAACAACTGAGGGAAACCGGAAAACCCATATATGCTTTGATTATATCAGTTACATGATGCACGGGTTGTTATGTAATAAGTATCTTTGCAAGACCACTGTCAGTCTGTTTTACTGAATCATGAGCTTTGATTAGAAAATAGTACATCCACTTGATGGTGTACATGATTTTGGAAAAAACTTACAGGCATACAACAAGGGGGTAGTTTCTATATGATCTGCAGATGACAGAGTTGCTTCAAAATGACATTTTGAAGCACTTTCTCCACATTATCTGACTCCTTGTTCCTTTTCAATACCTTACATAATACGCCTCTATGATCCTTGAGTAACCTAAAAACTGGTACTCTATAGATAAGACAAAAACTACCCAAAAACACCACATTTGTCTGTGGTGATGATTTCACCAAGCTTACATATACTGGCGTATAACCAAGTACACTGACTTCTGTACATAGGTCAATTTGCCCACACTCTGCTGAACCCTTTAATTTCCTGCACTGCCCATGGCTGTGAATGTATAGTTAGTGGTTTGCAAGTTTTCAACATCACATTGATGCATTTCCTGCCACATAGCATAGAGTTTCTGGGCAAGGACAGATGAATGTATGGACTTGCACTAAACTGGCATGTACAGTAAAGTCAAATTGTTATTGTACCGGAGGTTATTGCTCAGTAGTCTGTATGTATCACTTAAGTCAACAAAAGGAAAAACCAACATTTGACAGTTGAGACATTTTTTTTCTGCCTTGTTTTAAAACTCAGAGGAGATGATTTTTCATGTCATTTTATTTGTGAAGTGCTGCTTATGATATGAAACATACATTTTGCTAGTTAGCCTCAGACTAATTTATGTTGTCCAAATGTTACATAAACTTAGCTTCATTTTCTATTTAGTCACAATCTTATAAAATATATGTTTGAGACTACTGATGTATACATTGGTAGCTATATTAGGAATATAGGTAGGACTTTGGTATTGCAATAAAAAAGATGTATAACAGTGTGTATAATAAGAGTACAGGAACTATCTTAATTTTTAAATCATAAACACAAACAGCATCTGTGCTCACACATTCCTTCATGGGCCATGATTCTGAATGTATTATTGCCAAGTGTGACCCAATCCCAGAGACAAATGTTGTAGTGTTGGCCTCTCTTTTCAAATGGTGTGTAGGGAGGAAGATGCTTTGTCAAGGGCTGTAATTTGCAAACCACATAAGGCCATGCCTGAAACCCTACAGGGGATTTCTGTGCCAGAACTGGACCTTGTGGCAGCCAGGAACACCACAAACTGTAGGTGAAGATGTCCTCAGAAGCTCACATTCAAAGGTTACTCGTGCACTTATTGCACTTAGAATTGGTTTACTGCCAACATCTTTTCTCAGTTTATGTTGTTTGTGAACCATTCTCTTATGCTGTTTTTATTTTGGAAAAAAACAAACAGCTTTACTATCTTGACTGCAGAGTGATGTTCCAGTAAATTTGCTGTGGTTTGTTGTGTTTACTGTCTGAACTCGACAGAGCATTTCTCCGCAGTCTGTGTGTTTTCTTTTTTTTAATTCTTATTGTGTGGTGAGATTTTAATACCACGAAGCAGTTTGTCAGGGTGTGCCTTCAGCAACGTGGTAACAACATCTGTTTTGGAGATCTGACAAATTTGAGCTCTCATTGACGATTTTCGTCTCTATTTTTATGTGGAGGCTCATATTCAAACCACATCAGAAACCCTCAAAAACAAAGCTAGGGAAATAAATTCTCAGCTGTTTGTACAAAATTCATATCGTCATTTAGTTGAACTATTTAAACAAAGTCTCATGCATCATCCTGGTGGTTACACCATCGCCACGGCTTTCGGTTTTTCTCCTATTACGCACTCAAAACTTTTACTTATCTAAAGCACAAGTGCTTATTTACAGCTATACCCCACCTCACAGTTACATACAGATCTACACACTCACAGCAGTTCAACTCTTCAACCACAGCCATTTGCTCTCAACCAATGAGACGCAGCTCCCTCTGGGCAAGCACCTTGATTACGCGTAATGAAGGAGGGTGTTGCCAGGCTGCACAAGGGTGAAATTTAGCAAAAGGTCAAAAAGGTTGTGATGATGATGATGATGATGACATGGATTTGCTATTAATTAAGGAATATAAAGATATTTTCAGATTACTTATATAAATTGCAGATGTAATTTGATGTGAATGTAATTCACAGTGAGTCTGTGTGTATGGCTTAAAAAAAAACAACAACAACAACACACAGTTACATTTAGTTGTAGGCTCTAACTCTCTATTTCTTGGTTTTTGCTTTGAAATATCTTTGGAACATCCTGTTCTTTTGCTTTTCAGCGTCAGGAGTTCTAATTAGAAATCTGTAAGATTATGGCCAATGAATTGCCGCAGATGTGTAATTTAAAGTGTTTTTGGTACTTTTTTGCAGTTCAAACTGTGTGTATTGTATTTTTATCTAACCATTAAGCACAGACTGATGGATTAAGCTGATGAGCTCTGAACGCTGACTGCAGTGATATGAACTGTGCAGTTGTTTTGGTAGGCGTTTAAATATAATACTAAAAATGAATATATGCAGGATTTTAATTCTGCTCCTGCTTATTTTTATCTATGTTAACTGCAGCATGTTTGTTTGTACATGAACCATTCTTGTGTGAAATTTCTATGCACGACTCACCATGACTCTTAACGGGGTAGTGTGCCTTGGTTACTTTTGGCACATGGTAGTACCTCTCAGGGGTCGCCTCAGCCAGAGCTAGGAGGACGAGAACGAGGCTTGTTACCCTCAGGTCCATCTTGTGAAGCAAAACCTGCAAAGTCAAAAATCAGTATATGAGAAGAAGTGTTGCTCTTTGTCTCCAATGTCAGTCAGAATTCCAGGACCTTGCATGATAAATGAGTGAGTGGCAGAGCACATATTTTGCAGCACTTGTCCCACACTTTAAACTGGTGCAGCAAGTTAATTTAGGCAATTGTTGCAAAATAAATAACATTTCTAAATGAAGTGGGCATCTAGCGAAACAAATCTCCATTTCAACTCTTTTTTTTTAATTTTACCTTTTTCTGGGGCCAAGTTCTCACACAATGAAAGCTTCTGTCCCAGAGTTAACGCAGCAGGAGCACATGGCTCATTACACTTTTAAGTCCTGCAGCCCTCCAGCATCAACCAACCCCTCATTGAGAGTTTGGCTGCAGCTGGGAGTTCCCCACTGCACTGACCTGGAGTAAGAGAAACAAACAAACAAACAAAAAAAGTCATCTTACCAGGAAGGTTTATGCTCCAAAGAAACAGTTGGGGTGTCGGGAGGCTGCTGTCCCGAGACCTTGCTGCTATATCCTTTAGTTTGTGGAGCCTTGCTGTCTGAGTGGCAGCTGCTTCTTCCCAGGGCACTGGGCTCAAGGCATTTATACTGAGCCACTCTTCCAGCATCATGAAGGATCTACCTCATGTGCAAGGCCCCTCCCTACTCTGATGTCATTCTTAATGATGGGTGCCATGTCCTCAGGAGGCATGTCACTTCAGGGTGATGCCCCCCCAACCACCCCCCCCACACACACACTCTCTCTCTCTTGATGTGGTTCTCTCTGTCTGCAGCAGTGTGGGCATTCCTGTCTGATTCCCTATTGTGCAGCATTTTCATTTCTGGATTTCTCTTATTTCGTTGACCTGTCGTTGAATTTGTGGAAGATCTTTGACATTAACTTTATTCCGTGTCACATGTGACAACTTGTTTGCACTTTTCGACAGATGAGTCACGATTGTTAAACAACCTGTCCTTTCTTTTTTGAGCATTTTTAGCTGCTCAAACATAGGTGTTTTTTTTTTTGTAGTTAAAAGAGGCTTGTGACTGGGTGTTTTCCTGGAAAAGTAAAGACTGTGTGAGTCTGAGAATATTTTCCTCTGGTCTAAAGACAGTGAGGCTGTGGTAGAGGACAGACACCAAAATGGCTGTTTTCCCTCAGTTTCGGTTAAATCTGAAAAGACACTCAGCTTTTAATAGATGCTGGAAGGTTTCATTTTAATCTGTAAATTTGGGGTTTGAAAGATATTGTTCACATATTTAGGTTCACCCTTAAACCTTCCACCAATTTTATTGGTTTACAAATTTAAATTTCACATAGTAAAGCCTCACATAATGATCCCAGGCATATTGTCTTTGTGACTTTGAAACTGACATGTGGTCACCTGCATTGACCCACAGTGCAGCTTTAAGACACCAGGAGGCAGAAGTGAGGTTTTAAACTGCTTGGTCCTGTGAGAAGACTCTGGTCTGCAGAGTGGGAGCAGCAGCTTGTAGCACTGACAGATGCGCTGATATTGATCAGAGCTGAACAATTAATCAATTACAATGTCATTTCAGTTACAATATCAAAATCACAGGATCTGCCATTCAGCGCTTTCATAGATGCAATATTGTAGGGCTACGGAGACGCCAAGGGACCACTAATCATATTCTCCGGAACATGCTTGTTTGGTACAGAGCCCAGCAAAAATCACATTATCATAATTTTCTTTTTTTCTTACCACCGAAATTAGTAGAAAAAAATGTTTTTTTTTCCCACCATACCCATGACTCATAACAGCCATTGACCCCTAATATATCCTATTGATGGCACATATATCTTATGATATGTATATATCAAGTCTCCAGGTTTTTGAAGGATAAAATACAGTAATGTAGCACTGTTTAAATGGGACTGAAACATGGTCCATTCAGACATTTCAGAATTAATAATCATTCAACAGAATTTTAAGGGAAAGTGCTCTGAATTCAGTCAATCAATCAAATTTCTCTCAAAGCACAGTTTCTATGCTTTTGTTTCTTTATGCATAATAAAGATCAGCTTCTATGATGGTCTTACTTGGTGGGCCGTGCTTTATGCTTAAGAAAACAAAACAGTTGTAAAATTAAACCAGAGAGAAATTAAAGGGAAAATAACTGTATTCTCTGTAAAACATAAAAATATTTTTGGTGACTCATGAACTCATAAATTAAGCCACATGTGATTTTGTGTGCTAGCTAACCACAGCTATCACATAAAAGTGCACTTGACTGCTGGCTGGTGTGAGTATAGCTATAGAAGAAAAGCATCAGAGTAGAAAGTCAATGTGTCACTGTGACTTTAAAGGTCCCCCACATCACTTTTTTGTTAAATCAGCATTTCTCAGCAGAACACAGAGTAAATCCTTAACATCTGACAAACATGTTAAAATCATTTTCCTAATGACGAAGGAAAGAATTTTGCTGCTTATGACAACCGACGACAACCAATGATGCATGGTGGTTGGAAAGGAATAATTAGACATTTGAAGCAACACGTTCATCTGCTGTCTTGGAGATTTAGATGAGAACATTGAACCCACTCTCATGCCTGGATGCCATATAAAACTACAGCCATGAGCTAGTTAGCTTAGCTTTACCATTAAGAACATGGCGAGAAGCAGTGAGTGTGTCTGTCTAAAGATCATAAAATAAATATAAATTTTCTGTTGTGAATGTTCGTGATGTTCAGCCTTAAGCTGTCTACACTGACTTTTATTTGTGGCGCAATGAAATCACAGACAAAGTCAGCGGCATGGTGCGAGAACCCGTTTGAGGCTGTGACAGAGTGGGCGAGAATTGTCACTCCAGGAGGTAAAAGCAGCGTCTCGCAGGAGTTCAAAATATTCAACTTCAGTGACAAGTTAGCCTCGTGACAGCCAACAAAGCATTGTCAAACTGGGGACTGGTGAGCCTCAGGTAGCCCTGGAAATGGCCATCATCCAGCTGCAGTTCCTGGAGAAGGCGGTGAAAGTCTCCCTGTTGCAGAATGTTGTGCACCCAGACGCGCCCCCCTGTCGCCGCTGGGGC
>OMNW01010811.1:70833-87186 GCA_900303245.1 Selene dorsalis
GGGGGGGGGGGGTGGAGTCACCATTTAACAACTTTCTAAAATACAGATATGGCACTGCATCTCACCATGAAAGTGGCTGTAACCACAGTGAGGCAGTCATGCCTCTTTTCCTTAAGATCACTTTTTTTTTTTTGGTGTGTCAGAATTAATGCCTCCTGAACTAAATCTGGCCGGTGTGAGGTTTAATGTAAACGGCTACTTAGATTAAAATGCTGTTTCTGGGGAAGCTTGTGCTGTGTACGGCAAACGGCAGTCACAGTGTATAAACATGTAATTAAAAGGGGAGATGAACTGTATGGAATGCAGCACTGACACAGTATGATATGGACTTGTCCTCTTTCCCTCTTCCCCTGAGGACAGCGTGGGTGGTATTTCTGGGAAGGGTCGGCTGTAACCATTGTTTTGTCCCTGCAAACAACTTCACGTGCTGCTGCTGAACTTTAGACGTGACTTAATGTGGTTTTATGCTCCCTCAGTGGCTTTAGTTACTTCTGGTGATGACGGGCTGTCCCCCTACATGCTCAGCCTCTGTTTTCCATATTATCTTGATAAATGCAAAAATACAAATTACATCTATGTTTAAATGACCCTGAATAAATATATTTTAAGTCTAACCATGGTCATAAATTGTTTCTGAACACTTTTATTAATAGAAAAGTGAAGCCATAAAAGAAGCCAGTCATCTAATTCTAAAGTCCAAAGACCATGTCATACTGAATTTTTGAAGCTGAGAAGTGGATATACAGTAATATTTCAGAAGGATCTGGTGAACTTGCACTAATTTGGTCACTTCCATCCATAAATAAAAGATAAGCATATTATCACTTTCCACATTTTTTATGGCATTTTTATTAACACAGTAGCAAAGAATTTTAGTCACACACAGCGACATTAGCATTTATTTCAGTCAGGTGTCTGGACAGCCCATTGTTTTGGTCTGCACCAGTTAAAGCTAAATAGCAAATTGATGAGAATCTACTAGATTTACATATGAAAGAGCTAAAATACATGATAATACATAATGTAGCACATTTTATAGTTGAAAAAAGAAAGAAAAGAATTTAACTGGAAAACTTTGGTACTGCTATACTTTAATATAGATACAGGTAAATCTGTGTTCATCTTGTATCTGTAGCCAGAATTGTGTTTTATTTGAATGTTGAATGTTGTTCTCAACCTTGAAACCAGTGGATGATGAAACAATCTCACCCCAAGGTCCATTTAGCAGCTGTTCAAGTGATCTGTGTTAGCCGATGGAGTTGCCCATTTGTCAAGTACTTTTTCAGTGAGTGTGAAAGTTGAGGTTCAAAGTTCATTCTTGGCTTTGGAAATAGCAGTTGATCCTCATTTCATGGTTGATGCCCCTTGGTCTAAAAAGCAAAGATTTCTTCCAGCAGAAATCTACAGGGTAGAGTTGTTGTCTGTATTTATTAGTATATTTCTGCTCTTTGGACCGCCCTGTCCCCATTTGGCTCCAGAGACTTGAGGATGCCATGGTGTCTGAGAGAGAGGAGAAAATAATTGCAGGTTGATGTACCTAAGCCAGTAGGGAAGAGTGGAAAGCAGGAGCTAAAGATAGAGTGCTTGAGATGGGAAGTGACGGTGGCTCAGATTTAACGTTTTAATAAACCAAATATGCCACTAAGAGGCACTTAGAGCTTTATGAATGGAAGGACTGAAGCTTGACCTCCTGGATGTGTGTTGGCTGCAATTACAGGGACCCAAACACAAAAATCATGGTTGGAAGCTTGACCAACCTGAGGCCGACTGCAATTCAGAATAGCAACCAAAAGCCCTCATGCATCCATCTGGATTTGCTTTTCCTTTTTTTCAGCTCGACAAGATCTCGTCCAAGTCATTATAAAATTATGGAAAGGCTAGTCTCTTGAGAAAAAGAATTAAAGCAAGAGACGTTGAATTTTTACGGTTACCAAATCAGATTTTACTTCCATTTAAGGATTTATTTTAGGAGCAGGTAATGGGTTATTTTAAAGCCAATTATCTAAATCAAAGCTGAGTAAGTGCTATAATGACCAGTACTTTTCATTTTTACTGTAACTCCCTCACCAGCTCATAATCATCTGCTTTTACAGGGGCGGTATTGCAATCTGTCAATCCCAGCATCTCAAGAAGATCCTTAATGCTCTCACACAGTCACACACGTTCCTCTTTGATATGATCTGATATGTTAAACATTTAACCAGCTGCCTGCAGCAGCTGAAACTATGGAGGCCTGGAAGTGACAAAAGCAAGTCAAGTCAAAAACAACTAACATCAGTAAATAAGATATAAGATAAGTCAGATAATTTCCACGAACCTTAATAAAAGCAGAAAAGCTCAGCTCTGACAGAAACCTAAAAGTTTTAGTCTGAAAGCTAATGAAAACAATGTTGGCAAGGTAATATGTTACAGTAATTTCAGTTGGAATTATTATTTTTTGGGGGGTCTTGTAAACAGCACATTTTGTTTGTTGTTGTTTTTTACATCTAGAGAATATGATGTGGTGTCTCTGTAGCACCACAATGCTTATGGTGCTAACAACACTCCAAAAAATCAAAACGCTGGTCCATCATAGATGAGTATTTATGAGGACAGAAACATAGTGCCATTAACTAGCTAACTTAGTAACTTTTAGCTTGCTGGCTGAAATGCTTGAACTTTAAATACTGACCAGTTATGTAATAGTATGCAGTATTACTTGAACCGGGGCAGGTACTTGTAATTAAACCTTTCAATAGATGTGGGGAAAAATAGATTTTCACATCTAAGAGCAACTGGCCGTTTGAGGTCATTTGTATTCCAGAACAGGGTGCTCTTAAAATTCACCATCTTCCACCATTTACCAGCTCCCATACTCTACAACCACTGAGATGATTTCCTCCAATGACGTGTTTGCAAACTGAGAGCTACATTAGCTAGGGATCAGAAACAAGTCCATGTTACAATGTGTATCTACTTCCTTTTGTATAAGATCCTACATCTTCCGTAAGCCCCGTAAAGCTTTTACCATCTGCTCCTTTGGTCTCAGCACTGGGAACTTTTCCAATGTACAACGTTTCTCTGTCTCTTCCTCTTGCATGTACCCACTCACATTCACTCCCCTGGACTTCCAGTGTCACTGGTAGCACCGCAGACTAGGGCCTGTTGGTGACCGACTGTGGAGGTGGTGTCAGTGGTGAGAAAAAGGTGTTGGAGGCCAAACCAAACATCTTAAACAGCTACAACACTATTATGTTGATGTTTTTCTGGAAGTAGCGCTAGTGTTTACGAAATTACGCAGAGCTCAAAATAATTATGGTGGACAAAGACAAAAATGGAATGAACAACACTGACAGCTCCTGCAGACATCCGAGGCAAACATGTCAAAGCGTCATGTGTACACTGTGATTTTAGAGACTATGGAAACAGGGACACTAAAGACAAGATGTGATAGACTGAACCTCTGTTGATCCTGCCAGCTGAATCCAAGGTCTCAGAAGCTCAATGTCCATCATCTTCAAACCTTTCTCTGAACTGAGATAAGGCCACTTAGCAGCCAACGCAGAATAAACAGCCGCTGGGGCTGACAAAATCATCGACTATATGCACGGTCAATGTCTGAACTCTACAGTTTTCCCAAAACTAAATAATTAAGTCTTGTACCTATGGTTACCTTTTTACCAGTAAGGTTGTTGTACTGTTTTTTTTTCTCAGAGAGAGTGTTGGTGTTGGCTCTGCCATGTCAGACTGATGAAACACCAGTGAAATCACTACATTTACAAGTAGGCGGACACAGCTGTGACTGATGGTGAATGGAAACCAATAAGAGCAGAGTGTTATTTTGAACCAAGCAAACAAGTGTCAAATAGACACACCTACTTGTACCAAGTCCAACAGCTTTACTCTTCTCTGGTTTCATTGACATTAATGCTCTTTGGTCCATTGTGGGACTCGCCGGCCCAGAGCTCAGGTCGATTCCATTCAGGCTCGACTGCTTTTCCTTGTTGTCCTGGATGTTCTGATCTGAGCTTTATGTCTTGAGGAATTAGGGTCTAAATTGGAAAAAAAGTGTATTTGAGTAAACAAAGACTGGAAATTTTACATATGAAATTTTGCTATTTTTGGATATTCAGCTCTGAAAATAAAACTTTTGAAATCGTCTCCTCGTGAATCATACACACTCTCATACCATGTATGATTTTCACAGAAGGCTTCATCATGGAAATGACTTAATTTCTCTCAGAGCAGCACTTTACAGACAGACGCCTGTGGTCACTATGGGGCACGAAGGTGTGCAGTGGTGCCCTTGATGCAGGAGGTGCACGTGTCGGGGGATTTCCCCTTGGAGAAGCAAGTGCATGCAGGATGGGGAAATTCCACAGTCAAAGAGTCTGACTTCTGATCATTTTTTTACTTTGTAATGCTGCTAATTCTAGTCTCTACTGTGGCTGCAGACCATGAGAATTTGTCTGTCTGTGGCAAAGATTCTTTAATGTGAAACTACCTCTTACTGTAGCTCCATCTTAAAGTGATAGTTCAGGTCAGGATCAGCACACTCCCAGTTCAGAGGAGCAGCAGGAGCACCAGCATAGGACCAGAGCGAAGAGCTGCTCAGCCAAGTGTCTCAAACAGGGGTCCGTGGTCCAATTTCTGACCGTTTAGAATCATTGATGTGGAAAAGTTTGCTGTCTCAGGGAAGACATTGTCATATTCTTCAGACTGTAAAGCCTCTGCCACTAATAAGTGATTCATGACTATATAACTAAAATTGACCTAATCTGACATCTATTATTGTATGAGGAAGGAATCCTTTTAATACAGGACTGAGCCTTCTCAAAGCCATAAATAGTCCAAACTCTTCACCTGCTCGCTGTTTATTTTCTACAAACATAGTATGAATGAACTCCTGGCACATGGATACGTCCTTTAACAGGTTTTTATAGTATTTTGAACCCAGTGCTTATCAGCCCCGGTGGCCTGTGTCCTAAATATACTGGAGTATGTGTGGATTTCCCTTGCCAGGCTGCTCTCCTGGCTCAGGTCTGTTGTTGTTTTTGTCGGTTTCCATTTTATTTTAGGTGTTGGGCTGGGAAAAGATCCCTGAGAACCATTCTTAGTGCGGCGGTGGGAAGAATGCGTAAGGAAGTTAAGAGGCCCTTAGCTCTTTTTTTTTTCCCCCTCCAATCCAAAGAAACCCAGCATCACTCAGTGGAAATGAATAAGGAGCAAGTCACGAATAGCATTTATCTCACGAGCAGTATAAATATCTTTGTTTTGATTGCTACCACAGCTGATGAATAGATAGCATAAATGGATATGAATGTGGATGCAGTAAAAGCTATTATACCCATTAGGTTGGCTTAAATAAGACTTAATATGTACCCCTTGAATAAGTTTGAATTAAGTAAATTTGGCTAAATAGTGTTTTTCTTTTAATACAGGATTCTTTATCACAGCACAGCCAACATCTGGATTTAGTGGTTATGCATCAGATTGTTATCTTTTACTTGAATCAGCATTGTTGTTAAATAGTTCCACACTCCGTCTGTAGCTCTTGGCTGCTACAAAAAACACATCAAAGTACGTGTTGTTTACGGGGGTGCATGAGAACGAACACAGGGTGTGAGGGTGTGGAAGGAGGATGTAGAGCTCAGGCGCCACAGCGTTTCAGCTCTGCTAAGACATGTCTGATGGTTTCTGCTCTTCCCAAAATTGGGTTGAGTGTTGAGTGTTCCCAAAAGATACTATACATCAGTTTTATAGCCTTGAAAAGTGGTGTAATTTTAAAGTTAAAATTAACTAAATCTAATTCTTCTCCACGTGTTGGTCTTTTTCATGGATCATATTAGAAATGGAATAAATATTAAAAAGAGATGAGTAGGAAAGAAAAAAGACACGGAGTTCTGACACGCTGATGGTTCAGTCTGCTTCAGGACGAACTAGGGTGTATGAGGTGTTGTGCAACTATGCCTGATTATATGTCTCCTCAATGGTCACATTTCTAGGTGGGGCAAGAGAGTCTACTCTCTTTGCTGCCTCCTCCTCTCTGCATCACACTTCCTGTGCGATCCCTCTCCCAGAACTCTACATCTTTAGCGTCTCTTTGTAGTCTTAATGAATTTTGATACGGTCACAGAACACTTTGAGGGTCTTTGCAAAAGTGCTCATGCTTTTGCCCTTGTGTTGTTGGTCAGCTGCTCTCTAAGGTGAATGAAATCATCACAAAACCATCAGGAGAGGCACATTTTGGTGAAGTTTGACATTAAGATTCATGTTGTTGAGCAACTGTGGGGATTTAAAGGCGACCTATAAGTGGATCGCTTTTTCTCCGTTTTGGATGCTTTTTCCTCTGCAGAGCCGCCCCTTTTACTTTCGGAGTGCATATTTTCACTGTCGTAAAAACTCACAGCTAACCCTCCTCCCTCGACCCCATGTGCATTTGTTTTCAATGAGCTGGCGAGAAGGCAATCCGTGGAGCGATGTCGACCAATGTGGGTAATGTTAACAAGAGATTATGGATAACCGGTGTGTGTTTATGTCGTAGTGCTGTAAAGCAGTCCGTGTTTTTTGCAAGACAGTGATCTGGGACACCGGATCGGAGGCGCTGATCTTGCAAGGTTGGTTTTTGGCCAAGAGATGCTAGGTGGAAGACAGAGAGCCTCCATTCTCCCTGTAACAAGTCATTTAACCATCACAATTACTCCTAAGCTGTTTAATTAAGGTACAAATCTTGCATAGTTCCTCTTTAACATTCCTGTCTCTACACTGGATTTCTGTCTGGACTCCAGTAAAGTTCTTTATGCTTATGAATTCCTTTATCGATGCCTTCTACTTTGTTTCACATTCCTTCCAAAACAACGTTAGGCTCACACCGGAGGTGGACAGCACCAACAACAATGAAGCAATTGAGGAAATGATCATAGCAACTGGAGACAGAAGCGCCAAAAATGGCTTATTTCACACAATATGATGCTAGTATCACACCGTGTAATGACTATGGCACTAAGATACATCAGAGACACCAGCGCCAGGCCGATCCATACCCTCACACCCCTCGCCATGCAAATATTTGAGAAAAAATGTGATTGCCATCAGAATTTTTTTCTTTAATCCCCACAATTGTTAGCTGTTTTAAAAGTGTCTACCTCTAAGGAAAATCAAACCAGACTCAGGATGTGCGACCACCTGCTGTGAGAGTGAAGTAAAAGGAGAGAAAGAGCAGGGGGAAGGAGCACTATGCAATGATTATGATAATAACAGATAATAACAGAAACAGTAAAAACAACAATAATAATGATGACTATGCTACTACTACCACTAATAATAATAATTATCATTCTAATACATTAAGCGGCAGGTGTTTAGAGGTGGTGTACAGTTGGACTGTGCAGTACATTTTTCACCATACACAATTATTAGAGAAAGAATGAATCTAAAGATATGAGCGCCACCAGGAGCGTTGCTAGCCATTAAGCTCTACTGGGGCACAACTGAGTCTGAACCATACCATTTATGTTTTTGCCCGTGGGGGTGGGGAGTGGGGGGCAGCACCTGTACAGGCACACATGCACATACACCCACTACACACAGAAACAGCGTTGTCCATGGTGGTGCGGTGACACTGGCCACACAATGATGGGACCCATCGGTCCTAATCAATAACACTGCACAACAGTAAATAACAATAAAAAAGTGTGTGCTTTACTTTAAAAACCACCCACAAACCATTCATAGAACCCTCTGTCTCCTTATTCCTGTATTTTTACTACTGTGGTTTACAGCGCAGTGTCCTTCTGCATCCAAAACAGGCCATCTATGAGTAACTTCAAAGAGAAATAAAACACAGACAGAACACAAATAAAATTTGATTTTACACGCAGTTTATTGACAGATTTTGTTTGACAGAGGAGGTCCTGAATCCAATCAAACAGGTACCGATTCTGATTGGCAAGTCAAATTAAGCCCTGCCCCTAGCGGGTGCTGAACCTCTTCAGTGGGTGCTCGAGCACTGGAGCACCCGTGGGATCGGCGCCAACTGACTTTTCTTATTCTTTAAGCATTTAAGTGTACCACCTATATGACATTTATACTGGGGCACAGCTCATTTATACTGGGGTTCGTGCCCTAGTGAAAGGGGTCTGGTGACGCCCATGAGTGCCACTAATCATATGATGTGTCATCATGATTTTTTTGCGACTAAATAATTAAATCCAATTCATATGTATAAGGAGGAAACAGGAAGTCTCAGTCACACCTGCTCTTAGCTGGTTTGACTCCTAGCAGCTACATCTCTATACAAACTGCAACAACAAATAAGTTTAGCAGGAAACTTAATTACAGCCTGATTACAGAATATTTCTTAATGAAGTCTTTAAAGCTTTCATCAAGGTCATTCAGCTGCCTGTGATTATAATTACTCCTTCATCATTTGGTGAACAGCCAGTCAATGTCACGGAGAATTTAAATCAGTTCTGTGCAGAGCTGTAATAACCACTGGTTAGGTGGCCTTGGTCACTGCCTCTCTACGATATCATTACTGGAAGGACATTAAAGACGCAGAGACACACTGTTGAGAAAATGAAATAAAACACATTTACTGGGCCATTGGATTTATGCATGTGGACAACTCACATTTACTGTTAGACACGCTTGAAGGAAAAGGACTAAGTAGCTGTTGCTGAGAGTGGTAGAGAGTAGTTAACAAAATCTATAAAAAAAAAAAAAGAAAAACTTTTATTAGCAACATAAACATGTGACTCAGCTGTCACAGTTTGAAGCCATTGAATATTTCTGAGGAAAGGAGGAGCCATAGAGAAAAGTAATGGCTAATTTTCTCAGTTAAGTAGGGGGCGGCTGTGGAGAAGGGACATGTGCTCTGGTTTTATGGTAATCCTGCAAATCCAAAATAAGATGGCTTTTAAAGTCAGTATTTTTATTTCAACCATAGTATTAAGCTGCAAAAATACCAAAATGCTCTCATCAAATCCACCACGTCTCCGACCACTCGTTCACCTCAGCATCCACTGCTAAATTGACTGCTGAATTTGTTGAGCTCCCCTCAGAGTAATTGTTCTGTGTTTGTGATGCCTGATAGGCTCGGCATGACTGCTCTCTGGGGGCAGTGGAGCACCACTTTAACCAAAAGGCACGGGTTTGGTGCCCGATTCTCCTCGTGCACAATAAAAAAAAAAATCTTTTGCCATTTTGCAACATTTCTCCCCCCAGATCCCCATCTTATAGGTGGGTAGCTTTTCTAAAGACAACGTAGGACACAGCAGTCTGCTCTGTTTTACAGCCTGACAGTCTATTATTCTAATCAGCTGCAGTATTTTTAACTGACTTGGAATCATGCGTCTCTATGGTGATACTATGGTTGTGTTACAGTGGATGTTTTTTCTATACATCAAACACATCATTTGGATATATGGACTTGTCAAAGAGTGAGCCTGTGCATGTGCCATCTGTATGTTGACATAGCAACTGTATCCATGTTTTTATTGCTTCATAAAGATTTAAGTTAAATGATGAAGTCATCCACGCCACAAGGCTTAAATTAGTCTGGAAAGTGGCAAGTTGAGTTAATTTTATTTCAAAACAGGCCAACACGACTGTTTTTGGAAATTATAAACTTTTTCTTTATGAGCTACATACATGGATGAGGTCAGACAGATTTAAGGTCTATGAAAGGGTCTACTCACTAAGGGCTCAAACATGGTTACTTTTCTAACAGCTCATGGTTTGAAGGAGCATATTAGACACTTTCCCTGAAGTCTTGATCTTGATCTGTAATAATATATTTGTAGTTTTAAGAACCAAAAACTTTCTCAATGTGGAGTTCTAATAGCAACAGGTTGGTGAGAGGCTTCTCTTCGGATTGGCTCACTGTTATCGAAAAAATATCATGATATCATTTAATGTTAACGCTCAGAGAAACCAAATCCTACACAGTTGGATGGTGGGTCAGAAAGCAATGAACATGGTCAGCAATAATACTCAAATACGCTTTTACTGATTCTGGAGACTGATTGGTCACAGTGGGCTTTAGTGAGAGCAGGGTTCACCCTGGACAAGTCACATGGGCTGATATATAGGGATACACAACCTCACACACTCACATTTACATCTATGGGCAATATGGCATCAACAAATAACCTAGCGTGCATGTCATTGGACTGAAGCAACACTCTAGTGGTCAGTAGAGGAACTGCAGTTTTTGGTAATCCAATGATCCCAAGTTATGCTTTTTTTTTGTCAGTTATTGATTAATCGACTGTTTGCTTAAGTCCTTGCTGGTTTATTAATTGAGACTCAAATTAATTCTAGAATATATTCCTTAAGTCATCACAGAATATAAGGCTTTGCAGTCGCCATATTACATTTAAAGCCTGCAGTCAGGCTTGAGGTCAGTGTGGACAGGGCTAAGGGGACTGTTTCTTTGATGCAAAGTAGTTCCATGGCAGCTTCTCACACTCAGGGCTGTCAGTTCTCTTGTGTACCGGGGACTTTTCTGGAGAAAGAGTCTATTTATACAAGTCAGCAGTATAAAGCTCAAGCATGTGGGAGCCTCCTTTTATAAAAACCCTGTGTGTGCAGGGAAGATATCAACAGAGATCCACAAGAAAATCTATATTTTGTCTCTTTTGGACGAATCAGTTCTTTAAGGTTTCACACAAGAACCATGAATTTAACATCAGTCCAGCTTTGCACGCCATTCGTCTTTGTTATGAATGGTGTGACATGATACAGTCAGTTGTTTGTGTGTTTACATTCTGCCTCTCCCAATGTGTTCAGGAAAGGCAACATTTACCTTCACCCCTCCTGTCTCTGTCTCTGTCTCTCAGGACACAACAACATGTAAACACCACAAATCCACAATTGAGATTTAAATGTCAGCTTTCCTCCTGCTAGGATCAGATCAGGTCTATTTTCACATGTAATCCAATCTGTTTAGTATCTGGGTCCCTTTATCATTCTCTCACCGCTTTGTACCAAATGTGTACGTACAGATTGTTCCCCAGTAGGACGTCACACATCAGGGTGGGGATGTACACTGTTATGTCTGACTTGCTAAATGATGTTATAGTGATGCTTTGATCTGGTCCGTTCGCTTCCAGATAAGCTTGTGTTTTGCATGCAACAATAACAGTTGGGGCATTTTCTGTACAGTGTCAAATAAACAGCACCCTAATGAACTGGTAGGTGGGCTCAGATCAGGATCTCTGCAGTAACACTCAGAGTCTGACAGAAGCTGTGAACACCAAAGATCCTTTTTACTGTGCTGCTTTTCTGGGAAGACAATACATACAGTCAGCTTAATAAGCCTGTAACAGCCCAGCATACAGTCATTGTGGTTGTGGACAACACAGTGCATTTGTGCGGTGGTTGCCATGTTGGGCGTGGCAGCATAAAAAACACATTGTGTTATACTGTAAGGCTGTACAGTCAGGCCAGCACTGCTATTTCTAAAGACCAAGAGAGGTGAAGAAGCTTGCGGCCCCTTATCAGGACCATGGAAGACTTTACTTGCTTTACTTCACTCTCTGTCTCCTGGCTGGGCCTACCAGAGGTTCAGTCCCAACAGCTTTTATACAGCCCCTCTCACTTGGCCCTCTCAGCTGCAGCATCTCCACTGCAGAGCAGGACCCGCTGGACTCCTGAGGCAACGTAATTATTTTGAGACAGTTTCGATTATCACGTATTAGCGTAGTCGTCTGTCCACTTGTCAAACATCTTGTCTTCTTTTACTGCTCCTCTTGTTGTAGACACTTCAAAAAATATGAAATTGATGATGCGATGTTTGTTGGGTCTTGTACCTAACAAACAATTACTTGTATGTCTTGAGAATATGATTTGTTGGCCAGGGTGTCTCCATAGTTACACAATACTTCTGATACTAACAATGTTGGGACAAGTTTTACCTTAACCAAAAATTTCATCTCATGTGATTTGGAAATTGCACTTGGCCATATTGTGATGTCGATTACATTGTGACTTATTGTGCAGCCAACCTCTAAGAGAACAGAAACCTGTAGAGTCAAAGCGTAAATCTTTGCTGCTGTACCATCCAATTTGCATGGCCAGCATCAACTGAGAGCTTTCAGGCAGTCATGAGATGACATACAGTGACAAAAACTCTTTGGATTCCCTGTCCATGTGAGAGCCCTTCCACTGATTCATCACACATCCTACAGTTACCTCATTCTGCTGGAATAAGCTACTGTATGTCACACTGATGGACATAGTCACTGTGCCATTTGTTTGCAACTCCAAAAACCAAAAGTGAGATGAAATCACGATGAAAAAGGCAAAAATAAACATATTAATAACTGTGAAAACACAAAACTCTGTGTAGACTATATGCAGTACACATAATTGATGAACAAAAACAGAAAGGTTGGGAAGCTTCCCACATGTATTGTTGCATAGAGTCCTGTATGAAGGTGACACCCAGTGTTCTCCTGGTGGCCTGATGCTGAGCTATTGTTTATAGAGATTGCACCTCGGGATGGGAGGATCACTCCTCTCTGTGAGTGCCATAAACCCCCTATGATTAAAACAAACCTGGCTGGACTTGCTCAGAGCTTTACACGTTTTGCTTTACTCTGCTTTTCTTTATTGTTTTTCTGAGAGTCAGCGGGATTCAACCAGGAATGATAAGCTTAAGATATATTTAAGTTGAAGGGCAATTAATCAGTCTTGCTTAAACTTAACTTTTTTTTTTTAATTGCACAGGAATACATGTGTCAGCAATTTTTTCTCTGTATTTTTTGGATACTTTACCACCTATTAAAGCAGCTATTAAGTCACAGATGTGAGAATAGAACCCAATGTGATTTATTTATTTATTTCACCCCATGTGGGGAATTCAACATGAGATTGTCCAAGGTTGAACCTTGAAGTATGAATCTTCACAGTTTTCTTAAGATAGCTCTGGCTAAATATAGCTGTGGTTTGGTATAATGACAGATTGCAGTGTTCTTCACTTTTGCTCTGAGGGGAGAGTGACTGTGCAACTGGCGTCACCGTCCTTCACAGAGATCCACACACTGGTATCCAGAAGCAGCCACATCTTTTTTTTTTTTTTAGCTGCCATTGTTCCTTGTGTCGCCTTTTCTCTCCACCTCAGCATCATCTAGTCACAGTATCTTTGAGATAGGAGACACAAACTGTCTGCTTGGTGAACTGGAGAAAGTGGCTCTTGGGGCCCTGTCCACACAGATACGGGTTTAGGAATATCTGCAAAAGTTTTTCATCGTTTCGGTGTTTCGTCCACATGGAAATTGTGTTTTTGGAGGATGAAAATGCTACTTAAAAAAAACCCAGAAAACTGGTCCCACAGTGAATAAATCTCAAAAAGCAAAATCATTTTTGTGTAGACAACCAAAACAGATCTTTTTTGATACAATGATGTCATAACCCCACCTCTCTAACCTAGCAGTGTGGCTGTAACCTCAGCCACACCGCTAGCCGTAACAACAACAACAACAGTGGCAGGCTACTGTCTGGTCCCTCGGATACTGCGCCTGAAACACGTCCATTATATCGGCATATTTGGACTGGCATGACTCCAAATTAATTTATCATGTTTAGTCGACTTATAATGTTTGGAGTTAAGATACAATGCGCAAGCTTTGTGTGCATGCTCCATGTCTTCTTCTCTGTTTTTGGTGTATTTGTGTGTCAGCGTTACAGTGCCACATACAAGCCTGGCATATGTACTACAGTGTTCAGAGTCGTTTTCAGTGGTTTTGTGTGTACGTGGACATTTCTTGAAACAATGCTGTGTTTACGGAAAACTGCAGTGACCATTTAGCCTATTAGAGCTTTGGGATTTGCCAGAGCCAAAAAACAGAATATTGTAAACAAATTGTACCCATCTGTACAAGTTGTTGTGCAACTAAAAAACAAAAAATATACAATTCTTACATTTGCTTATTGTTCAACCTGGAATAGAATGTTTCAGTTTGAAAAAAAAAAAAAATGTATTTGCTAAATGCATGTGCACTTGCACGTGTCCATTTGAGCTTGTTATGTTAAGTGCAATAAAAAGTTTGCCTCTAAATCTCTGTAAAACCAAATATGGACAGACATTGAACCCAAAAGTCTGAAAGTTAGGACAAAATAGTAGGGTTGTAAAACAAATCTTTTTTAAATACGCAATCTGGCGTCAGCGGCGAAGATGCTAGCAGCTCTGCTGATGATGATGACAGGGAAGGAGGTCCTGAAAGCACCAACAGCTCTCCTGTTGTTTCAACCACAAAGAACCACAGACAGCTTGGTAAACCACTCTGTCTTTATTTGTGTCTTTTATTTGTGTTGAATTCAGAAGATTTGATGGACAGATGATGTGGGCATGCAGCCTATGGAGTTCTTTGATTGTACCACCGACAGAGCTAGGTCATAGCAATGGAAAAAACAAACTTATAAGGGACACAGAATCGCAAAGAAGGAGTTGAGTTGCGAACAGCTGAGGATCCTTTGAAGGGTATCTCTTTGGATGCATTTAATGCATGCTGAAACTTGTCCTTGAAAGGTTTATTTCAGAGGTTTATAACTTGACCTTTTTTATGAAAGAAACATATTTTTAAAATTGTTGGCAATATTGTGGTTTGAACTGACGATTTACCAGGAAGAATTTCAAGCCAGTTTGATTTGACTTTTACTCTGGGAATTAGGGCCAGTACTCTCACAGGTATGTAGCGAATGAACTGGCAAAATAGGAATTCAGTCACACATATCAATTAACACTATATATTATTGCATGTGAAAGACACAATTCAGACCCCTTTACAGAAGTGTTTTGAATTGTTTTGCATTTTTTGTTGTCATACCGTAACAGTTAAAATTCTCCTACTCTGTCACCTACCAAAGACAAAAAAAAAAAAAAAAACTTGTGTGAGGGACATGATGCAACAATTTGTGGTTGTTCTTCTAAAAATGGAAAGTCCACAGACAAAATGACCCGGCCAGCGTTTTCCACGTGGTTCCATCAGGTGCTGGAAAACATCATTTGTCTGGAAGCCTCTTAAAGTGAAAACACTTGAGATTATAGCTTTCCTTTAAAGATCTGCTCTATATGTTTTATACATGCAGAGCTTGATGCATGTGAAAGTATAATGAAAAAATGGATAAATGCCTCTTTTTTGCGTATTTGTTATGATAGCCTTTATCTTCCCCGCTGCTTAAATGGGCAATAAAGAAAACGAATGTGCCTCTACTTTCTGCCCTCTCATCACTTTTGGTGTGGCTGTTTGTGAAACACCCCGTCCTCGGCCCTAATTTGCACTGCAACTGTTGATTTGTGTATCCTGTCAGGACGCTTTGATGTGTGAGTGAGATTGAGCTGCTGGTCGCGGTTCCCTCTGTGACGCTCGGCAGCTCTCCAGCTGTCCAGGCCCGGCTCCCAGAGTTGCACGGCATGGTGCCCAGCCACAGACCTGCGGGTCCTCGGGGCACTTTAGTCCTACATTCACAGCCAGATCCTGCAGAGGCACGTTTCATTTCACCACGCATACACACACACACACACACACTCTGTAGTAAACTGGCACTGGTGATGGCCCATGCAACGTTTAAATATGTTCTTTGGTACTTGTGGAGTGAGCACGTGTTGCTATGTCCCAAAATGCACTGCTGTATTAATCTGTACTTGAAGCCCAATAACACACACAGGGCTAAAGAGATAACAGATGATGATACAGTATTTACACAGACAGGAAGTTGTCTTTGGGAGGTTTCACTGAGGTCTTGTCAGGGCTGGAGTCACACAAACCTAACAAACTGAAACTGTTTACAAGAAGTCAAACATGGTTAACATCCGGTTGATGTCACAAGCAAGCATTTCTCTAAGATGCTGGGCAATTATGCAGAGCAAAATAAATCCGTTACTGGTACCCAGCAGTATCAGATCAGGGTCCACTACCTGTTGCCATGCAAGTGCTCAGTGGATCCAGAAATCTGAACTCAGACACACTGGGTCTGGACATTACTTGATACTCACTGCTCCACTAGATTCTGATTCTCAGTCCAATCCCCAGTTCATCTGGAAGTGTAACAACTATTACTCCGGGTTTCGTCCAATATTCCAAAATAATTGAGTACCCGCAGTATCACAGCATGTACTTCTAATATTTATGACTGGAATTTGAGCTACACCACATTTTATTATATTTAAAGTAGCCATTTGTCATTTTTGCTATTGCAGAAAGCAACACTAATGATGTCTGTTCTTCTACTGAAGTTAACATGCTAACCAGGTAGCCCCAGCCCAACTCATCATTTTCCAATAGCAACTCACTTGTTGCCTCCAATCTTCCCTGTGGAGGTAGCACTGCTCAACCCATGAGTGCCATCATCTGCCCCCCCCCACACACA
>OMNW01010811.1:87206-97847 GCA_900303245.1 Selene dorsalis
GAAACTATGTCCAGCAGTAAAAATGGCACCTTTAGCAATTTGTTAGGGTACAGCTAATTACACAGCTGTTTGTCCTTCAGTGGTACAGCTTGTCTGACCAACCTGCCAGACCTTTCTTAGCAAAAAGCCAAAGAGATACTCAAATACTCTAACTCTTGTACCAGTGAGGATAGCAGTACAAAGTCTTACCTCAAAGATTAGTCTTGGTGAACCCAGACAAACCTGCCAGCGATTTCATTTTGCTTTGCAGATCTGCCTGGAAAAGAAGCTGTTGAGGCTAACTTATCACAAACGTATGTAGGCGGGCTTAGTGTGATGACGGCGGCCACTGAAGAACATCTTGAGCAGCAGCTTGCTAATGGTAGCTTGCTCAAGTGGCTATAGATACCAGCCACTTTCAGATTTTTTTTTTTGCAAAACCGGAGGGAGGAGGCAGGAGTCCTTAGACACCATTACTAGATAGCCATTGCACTTGCAAAAGTACAACAACCGCATTTGTTGAGATGTTTTCCATCACTCTGCATACATCATCTGGATCATTGCTCAGATTGGTTTGAGGTTCAGTTGCGTACACAGGCATTTTGAGGTACATCCATTGGTCACACCTTTTGGAAGTCAGAGGTGAATACACCTTACCTGAACCCATACTCAATCTCAGATGAGATTGAGATGAGGTCTGGCCTCTGGTTAGCCAAGCTAGTTCACAGTGTCCTTTAATGTGAAAATGCTAAGTAGGTTTTTGAAGAATATAAAAGAGTTTGTCTTAGCAGTATGCCAAAGTATGTTTCTACTGTCCCATGTAACTGCAGCCTTCATTTCAAACCTGTTCAAAATAAAAGAATATTAGTTAAAGCTTGATTTTAGCATTTTAAGCTACCACCAGGCTAATGGTATTAGAATACTGGTCAAAATCAACAAAAAATGAATGTGTGACACCCACATTGAACGTCAGCCTGGTTGGACCATTGATTCTTTCACTCATCTTCCCTGACAGTGTTTTAATTCACTACAACATGAGTAGATCCATTTCCTGGCCCTTGTGTCAGGTGTGTAGTTGGATGGTAAGCCCTCTGTGGAATGTGAAACAGCTTCTGCTGTTTTGGACAGCATGGTATTTGATCTCTGGAACACAATGGATGATGGCAAGGTGGGTTATTTTTCCTCTCACACACAGAACAGTGACATGGGATTTTGCTGGCAGGGAGCTCTCTAACCTCCCCCAGCTGACCTCCCTGGCTGTGGGTAATGAGGCAGGATAGGCTCTCTACTGCAGGGTCCCCGAGGAGGAACTCCCCCTCTGAGTGAGGGCCAAACAGTGATCAGCCTGACCTATTTTTTCTGTTTAACTGAAGGTGAAATGGTCTGTGGGCACAATTAAAACTTCAGAAGAAATTTGTTTCAAATCAAGCTCTGGTGTTTATATTGGGAATTTTTCATATGTGTGAATTTTGGTGTCTTGAACGGGATCAAAGATTTTAGTTGTTTGTGTTTGTCGTCATCTCCTGGTTAGAAGCCTCAACTGCCTGTGAACCTACAAGAGCTTTTTCCTTTTTCAAGCTACTGCTGTGTTGCATCACTAGATGGCAGCATGACCGCACTTTCCAAACTCACGCTGCAACGATCTGTTTCAAGAGTCTAGATTTTTGTCTCATACACAACTGTTTAGTTGTAATAAACCTGTTTACAAGAAGACAGACGTCTGTGCCTGTAATTTCTGATGTCAGTGGAGGTGAGGGCTTCTTTTTGGTTCCTCTGATCACACGCACTAGACTGTCTCTTTCTGGCTGTGTTAACACTTGTGGGCTCTTGACCCTGATGTAAACAAGGTCCTAAGTAAGACTGAAAGCATAAAACCGAGGTGCCATAAGATACAATTCCACTAATGGACCGTTGGCACAGTCGTTTTATTCCAAATGATGCCAGAGTCCAGTTCTTCAATCCCATTTCTACAAATGTTTGTTGGTGTGACAACTTGGAGAAACACAGTTTCTTTAAAAGAATTAAAAAGATTTGGGAGAAATGTATCTTGGACCATCTTTGTTTGATTGACAGCCTTTGAAAGGTGAAAAGTCATAGATGTCCCGTCATTGAATTGAATATTCTACCAAACCTTCCGTCTCCATGTGATTGCTGAGCCATCTTCTGCAGAGCTGTGGTCTCATGGTCACAGACATACAGAATATGTACAACATTCATATAATTACAAAAAAAAGGCTTACAAAAGTAGCTTTTCCCACTGTGGGTTTTTACCACTTGTACTATGAACTATAAACTACTATGAACATTGTATTAGTTCACATACCTGGTGTTTTGCTTTACTGCAGTGGGGCCAGCACAGACTGACCCAGTCTCTCGGTGTAGTGAGGGCTTAGGGTTAGATGACCTGGCTCATTTTATGCCAAATGACTGGATGCAATGACGTTATCCGGCAAGATGCGCTTGACAGCACATTTCATGTAGATTGCTTTGTGCCAGGGACGGACTGGGACTAAAAAACAGCCTTGACTTTGACTCAGGCCGGCCCAGTGAGATTCTGTTGTCCGGGAGGTGGGACTTTACTGTAGGTTGTCTGTTTCTCTCTCTCTTTCTCTCTCACTTACTCACACACACAACACACACATACACACACAAACGCAACGCACACAAGCTCAACCATAGGCCTCTGCAAGCATAACTAAACAATCACGAGTGGCTTTTCTAAGGGTCAACAGGTAGATTACAGATAAAGTCGGCTGTCAGGTATTTAAAAAAATGGTTACTGCGTGGCTGCCGGCAGCCGTCCTGGACTGCCAGCTGTTCTGTGATTGTGCAGAACACACATCTGATTACAAAAGGCTATGCACTCCGCCACTATAGTTCAACAGCCAGCTACTCGAACTCAGGAAAATTCAGAAAATGAGTGGGGAGGGGGCGGGCCGAGGAGAAAGGGCTGAGAGATTTCATTGGGCCAGTCCAATGTCAGTGTAAAAATAACCAATGGGCCATTTTCCGTGCTTTAACGGCCGGCACGGGGATTGTGCCAGCCCAAAACAACAACCAACAGCCCACCAGGCTTTGCCCGGTACGCCCTGTGGCCAATCCAACCCTGCTTTGTGCCATCAGTATTGTATTTCTACTCTTTATTTCACTTTAGTCCTGACAAAAGAGAACTTTCCAGGCACATCTGTAAAACCTTCAGATTCACAGATCTGTCACTCTTTTTTTTGCCTTAAAACTTTTTTAATGCAGGTTAAAGTGCAGCTTCAGTTTGGAGAGGACCACAGAGCCATATCATCAGGCAAAAAAAATAACACGACAGTTTGGTTCCACAATCTGAGACTGTTGCTCTGAGGACTCAGTGATGCTCCTGTGAGGCCGGCACTTTCTGCCAGAATAAACACCTAAGCTCCTGAATACACACCACTCATCCACACCCTGCCCTGTTTTTCTAAGCCTTCTTTTCTCTCCCCACTTCTTACTTGATCGGTTACCTCATTCAGCTTGAGAGCAAATTCCTGTTCTGTTTTGATAAGGTTGCACATGCTTCAGTGTTGAATCCAGATTGTTTACATCATTAGATCCCGTCATTAAAATGTAATCACACAGCGGAAGAGAGAGAAAGAAAAAAAAGATTTCCTCTACAATCCACAAGATACACTTTTGTCACATTTCCTCTAAGTACCAAGAAAAAAATCCACTCTCCTGTTACCCTAGTATTCACTTATGGATGTACCATTACACACTGCCAATCAGCATGAACTGTCTAAACGTACTCCTGTATAGAATATATGTTTTATTCATGGGTTTTTATATTCAGCCGAGAACATGGCCAATAGTTAGATTCTGTGATGGACTGGGATTGTGTAACAGTGCAGGCCTATCAGTGCGCTGCCATATTTAGCTCTATGTGGCACGCTGACAGGATGTAGTGAAGGGCAGCCGGGGGGCTTCAAAGTCAGGAGAGCCTATTAATGATGCTTCAGAAATGACCCTGACCCTGAGCCCCCTCCCTTACTGCTATGAATACAAATATGGAGAATTAAAGAGAACACAATAAATGGAGGTGAGGTGGGTGTCTTTGAAAAGTCTAAGCTTCGGCCCGTCCATGCTGCAGCAAATTTCCACAGTTTTTTAAACTGCCGCAGCGTTTCCTCAAATCTTAATTCAGAGGGCTTGAAAACTGTGGAGGTGGAGCTCAGTGTTGGTGCTCGTGTCATCCCTATGTTCAGCTTTGCTTTGAGAGAACATGGCTAAATTGGCTCAGCACTTGATATTTTCCCTGGGGAGCAGTTCATGAACACAGACATTGGGGAAAGCTGGCTTTTTAATGTACTGTGAAAGCCAAAGCATATGATGATGTATTTACATGTCAGAGAGTGATATTCCACTTATGTCTCTGTACAGAGGATGCAGGGACCTACTTCCCCAATGTAAAGAGGGACCCAGGTCGGTACCTGCAGCCCTGCTCCGACTCCGTCAAGACCTGGCTGCACAGCATGAAGAATGCCGGGAAGGTCCTTCTACTCATCACCAGCTCTCACAGCGACTACTGCAGGCTCATCTGTGAACACATCCTGGGGTAAGACTGCCCACACTGGGACCTCAGACTCCCCCCGCTCCCTCCTCCTTTACAAGACCAGGCCCCAGTCTGCCTTACCTAAACGGCCCACACAGGATTTATAACCTAAAGGTCTGCTCAGCCCAAGCTGGCAGCTTCTGCTTCTCCCTCAGCTGACAACATTCCTTACAGCTCTCACATGCCATCAGTCATTCCTCGAGTCCACGGTGGCTCACGCAGCCACCTGGAGTTACCATCATCATCACACATATGTTATACACATTCAGACCCCTCTCTTCTTTCATTTTGTTTCAGCCTGTTAAAGTCAAATAAATCCACCTTTCCCTCCTTAATTTACACTCACTATCCCATAATGAAAACACAATTTTAGAGAGCAGATTAGGAAGGAAAAAATATTCACTTTGCTATGGCACTTGAAGTTTAGCTTAGGTTATATTGATGATCTCTGAGATGTTTGTGCTCTTTGATTGGAGAGCACCTGTGATTCAGCTGATTAGACCTGATGTGACCCGTCCATATCAGATCTCACAGCTGATGATGCAGTTTTTAGTGGACAAATAATCAGACATCACTTAGCGTAGCTGACTTGTTCACCTACGTCACCTGTTGCTGAAGTGGGTTTTCATTCAAGTTTGAAAATGCCAGCTCCAGCATGTATTACCTGTTGATGATCTCTCTTCGTTTGACGAACCTTCAAAGAAGAAACACAGCCTTCGGCAATTTTCATCTCGCTCTACGTTCGAAGTCAGCACCTGGCCTCCCTCCGATTTAAGGGGTGGTTTTAAGGGTTGAAAAGTACTTCCCATTGCTCTTAAAAGAATTGGGACACCCTACCCTTACAGGAGAACACGCAAAACTGAGTGCTAGGGCCAAAATTGAGTGGAATTGGTTCAAATGGGACAGTTTTCTAACAGCATGCTAACCATAAGAGCTTAATTACGTGAGAATATGTTCAATGTTGTAAATATAAACTGAGGATGGAGGACAACCAACCAACAGTGTCTGCCTATTAAACAGTCCACCTCCTCACACTCAGCTGTATATCACTCAGCACTTCATTATATAGCCCTAGGTGTGCAACAGTGGGGATTACTCTCTTAGTGGGCTTTTTGTAATTTAACACAGGCTTTGGTGCATTATTGGCCTCCCTCTGTTCACAGTGCACTCTGTGGTCCAGGCTTATTTTCGTAGCATAAGTCCTGTTATACACTCGATCAAGCAGGAAGAAGGCCTTAAAAAAACACAATGTCCGTGTTGCTGCTGGGATTGAACAAACACGAGGCTCTGTGGTTCTGTGAGAGGTGTTGTTATCTTGCCCTCCACTCACACAGTGAGGTGATTTGCTTTTTCAGTCTTCACTCTGTGAGCTGATTGTTCCCCGTACAGCCGAAAATGCAGGTCAGGTTAAGGCCGTTTCTCTCTGGATGCCAGTTTCACGTGGTCTCTGCAACCCCCTCCGCCTTCCCCCCTCTCTCTGTTTCCTGTGAAGCGGTGAGCAGCCAGGTCATTCCTGTTGTTCTCCCAACCATTTCCCCTGCTCCCCTGCTGCTTCACTGGCAGCAACATGTATCATCTCCAGCCCCATCGTCTCCCTTAGAATTCAGCACAGTTTCTTAACTTGTCCTCTCTCTGTTTAAAGCACTTTGTTGTGAAAGGCAGACCTCCCTCCCTCCCCACATCCTTCCAGAGAAAGCTGTGCCGTCCACATCCTGGCTGCAGGCCAGTGACGGTCATCTGTCAGAAGTAGCACAACAAGGCCAGAGCTGTCTGACAGCAGGCTGTTGACCACCACCCAGCACACTGTCCAGAGAAACTGAGGCAGCCGTTCCTTTGCCTGATCAGGTGAAGGCATTTACAGCTGGGGTTAGTTTGGCTGTGCAGTTTATTGGTGTGTTAATTGTCAATTCATGTGCTGTGCTTCATTTCTCACCAAAATCAGGTCAGAACAGTGCAATACAGTTTTAGAAAGTTAGAGATGGCAATTAAAAATCAGCTCCAGTGGAAAGTTGGTTTCAGTTGATCTGAACCATTGAAAACGTAAGTCTTATCCATGACCTTTACACCTTGACTTGACCTTACACTCACCCACCTGTCAGTAATAAAGTTGTACAGAAAATACAGTGAGTGTATATGTAAATCTACACTGTAATGTTTCTGCTCTGAATACTTAACGCAAAGTAGCTGAAGCCTTTTATGGACAGTGTGCTGCATGTCCTCTATCAGGGTGAACTGTTTCCTGTCCTCTCAAGTTGAATCAGCTGCTGCTGGACTCTGAGGGCAGGAGGTCAGTGGTTGTCCTGACTCTTCTTCCTGTGGACAGTCACAGACTTTCCTGATGCTGCTGGACACTATGTTGTCTTCAGGCTGTCGGCCTCATCACCCACCCCTAGGGCTGTCACGACCATGAAATTTTAGTGGACAAATAATCGGCATACAAATAATTTAATTGTCTTTTCCTGATCATTTTATATTAGAGTGTAATCCTAAACATAATTTAATAATACACATTCACCTGATGAGGAAGAAGAGCCGCTGGAACATATAAATAAAAATGCATTTCTGTTTGCCTTTAGGCTTTGCAACGAAATCCACAAAGGTAATGTCAATACATGCTGATCGAAATGCGGTCGTCAAATATTATAATATGTAGAAATTAAGCGCCTCGAGATAAACAGTTTGTGGCGCTGATTCTCCATTCATAGCAATGATGTCATTAGACGACCACCAGTCGAACCTCAAACGGTGGAAAACGACATGGAAATAATGATGGAAATATGACATTTTGGTGTCAGTTTCATCCAGCTGAGGCGTTCAGGGGTTTAAGGCTCGGGGCGTATAAAAGCAGTGAGGTTTGATGCTGGTGGGAAACTTGTTGCTTCTCACTCCCAATCTGCCTGACCTTGTTTCCTGTCCACTATTTGGTTTCATATCTTAACCACTTGTGAATAAACTGTATATCACTCCATACCAGAACTGCTCAGTGTGCACATACACACATTCATACGTCAAACTGATTAGTTTACATGCTTCCCAGTAAGATGTCCTTCCTGGCTGCTCTTTGCCTATCACTTTATATGGAAGATTGTACAGAGGCTCCTCTTCCATATACTGTACTTATATATAATCTATAATGGCAGGGCTCCATGGAGACAGCATCCAGCTGGGGTCTCACTTGTTCTCATAACTGCAGCCCAGTTGGGAGTGTATGTTACCCACTCAGAGTGTTTACTTTATCAGACTAAGTATTCCCCCTGCAGTGCTTTATGTGTACCTTGTTTATTGCACCATGCTTTCCATCATCCGCACACACTGTTTAGCTTCTCTGAGTTATGTGTACTTGTGTAAGTCAGTGTATTTGGATGCTATCCAGACATTGTCCTTTACACCAAGGTCAATGTTGTTTCTCTGGCTGTTGCAGGAAGGATTTCGAGGAGCTGTTTGATATCATCATCACTAATGCCCTGAAGCCCGGTTTCTTCTCATTGGTGCCCCAGCAGAGGCCCTTCAGGACCCTGGGTGAGTGCTTTAAACATCAACAAATAAATACAAATCCCCGTCACTATTTCCCGGCTTTGTTTGATCCAACCAATTGTTGAGAGAGAAATCAGTAATCCGAAAAAAGAAATAGCCCACGTAATGTTAGATGTATTTTACATTTAATTATGAGAAATGTAAATGCATTTTCAGTTCGTTACGAAACTGAGGTGGATACATTTGCTGTAGGTGATGAACGCGAAACACTGTGGTGGATCTACCAGGTCCTAATAGAGGACACGTCTGTTTCTCGTCAAGAGACGTCCATGACGCATGAAAATGTTGTGCAACAAGAACCTTCTCAACATTTCCATGTTCCACCTGACCTATCCAAACATCTGAGCCACATTTCAGCACTCTCTGCTGGTGTGTAACAGGAAGTGTTTGCACTTTGTGAACCCACCTGCGTTGGCACATTTTACTATCTTGATAATGCAACCATGAAATGACAGTGATGTGATGATTTTATAACGTGGATGACCTTGCAGTACTTACTAGGCCTGCACGATAGAAGCAAAATGTGTGATGTGCGATGACCCTGTTCAATATTGCGATGACGATATGATAAATAAGCAAATATTTAAGTGTGCATATTAACCATACAGTTCCAGAGTCTTTCTGCTTTAGTATGTACCTTGAAACACTGAATAGAATAATAGGGAAAATATTTGGAGCATACTTTTATTGAACAAATTGCACATGAACAATCAATCAATTAAACAGAACATTATTTTAATCCTCTCCTGCCTCCTCTCCTTACTCATAACGTTTTAGGCAACCTTTTGCTATGTGTTTATAAAGCATGTTCATATCGCCATGACGATGCAAATACAATTAATCGGCCAGCCCTAACACTTGCATATCGCACCTCAAAAAATGAGATTGGTTGTGAAAGAAAACAGAATCATGGGTGAGGAGCAGCAGTGAGCAGACAAACATTCAGAAGAAACATCAAAGCAGCAGAAAGATGTGTATCACAACTTCCAGTGTGGACTTTCACAATAAAAGCAGAGCAGAAACTAATTCTCACCATGGGATTTGAGAAGATTGTCATATTATCTCTTGGCCACATCATGCACCCCTGTACTGACCCACTGACTTCAGACCAGGCTTCAGGAAAACAAAACAACAACAATGTTCTACACATCATTTTATGATCAAGATGCTCATGGGTGAAAGTTATTTACTATTGAAACATGAGTTATCTATCTATCTATCTATCTATCTATCTATCTATCTATCTATCTATCTATCTATCTATCTACATCCTCATATTGACTTTCAGATGGGAATCAGAGGTCAGATCAGATGTAATATCAAACTCCATATTTAATGTGAGGCTTTCCAGCAGCTGTGAGATAAGTGTCATGTGTCAGTGTTTCATTGGCTCAGATCCTGGACAGTTACCTGTGTGGGCTGTCTCCCCTCTCATCAGCCCAGGCATCTGATCCTGTCACTGTTGAAGGTGTGCTCTGACAGAAAGGGGCAGCTCCCCTCATCTGGATTGTCTGGATTGTCTTCCTGCCAGCAATAACACAGGGGATGCATTATGTGTGAAGACAGGATGATCTACTCACCAAAATATTCTCCCTCTCTCTCTCTCTCTCCCTCTCTCTCTCTCTCTCTTCTCCTCCACTCCTCCTGAGTTTTGCCACGTTGGCAGAAAAAAAAAGCATCTCAGCATCTGCTCTTCCCCTGGCCTCCACACACACTGGCCACTCCTTTTCTACTTGGACACATCACTTGATGGTCTGCATGCCTCAAATTCTCCTCTTTATTTATTAGCCAGTAAAGTTTATGGAGGAGAATGTGACACTGGAAATTTATGAGTGTAGGACTTTAAAGCATGAACAGTTCAGTGGGTATGTATTTGTAGGGAGTTTATACAGCTGATTACCAGCTCATAAACCATCTCAGGGAACTTCCACTTCTTGTATTGATTAAATTGTTTGCAGTGTGTTCTGTATGCATGGGTTACCATCACACCCACACACACAAAACACACTGAAAACACTTTCAATGGTACCACTAATTTAATCAATACTGTTTATTGATGCGGTAATTTAATGAAGAAAAAAAAAACAACAGATGGTCAACAGAATTAAGCCTTTTCATTTTGTCATCTGTACTCCATTAACAATAGCGTACCCTTTCTCCCCCAAAATTAATGATCTCAGATCACCAGTGTTCATATAATGTAGTTACTGTAACTGTGTGTGAGCTCAGGTAATTACAGCAAACAAAATACACTGCGAGGTGGTTGATTAAAAACTGAACATTTCTTCATCTGTATGTGACAAACTTTCACTCTGGATGTTTCCAGTGGTTTCTGCTCTTACATGTTAATGACTTCAAAATATCTCTGTCTCTCTGCCAGGGTCTTTGTGTGTAACGCGCAATTCTCTAGGTGACATAATTATTTTCAGCTAAACTTCTCAGTCACCATCACAACCCATATTTTGGTAATGAGGGCTGATGGATGATTAGAATGTCAGGATGATGTTTGATTTGTTTGATTGTAATGAAGCGGTGCCTTTTGTGTGTAGGAC